>CAEFZY010071428.1:0-51841 GCA_903066815.1 Brachyrhaphis roseni
GCTGGAGCGGGAGCTGGAACCAGAGGCGGCGCCGGCCTCGGAGAGTCGGGAGGCCCGGACGCCGGAGACGCTGGAACACGGACTGGAGGTGCAGGAACTGGTTCCGGAGACGCTGGAGCTGGGCTGGCGGAACGGAAGTCTGGCTTGGGAGGCAGAGGGTTACCATCCATGACGGCAAAAGCCGCCATACGCTCCCACTCTGCCTCCCTCTGAAGGTGCGCCAACTCCGGAAGCTGCAGACGCGGAACCCAATAGTCCAGGAGCAGACCCAAGCGTATGGCCAGACCCAGCCGCTTACAGGCGGCTCGGGGATTGGTCTTGGCCTCGACGAACTCTTGGATGGTGGAGGTGAGTTCGTTTAATTCCTCCGGGTCCATGATGTTTTAGCGTGCCTCACCTCTAGTGTGGTCTGGTCCTTCTGTCAAGAGTGGTGTGGTGGTGAGGTGAGGCAGACGCTGGAGACCCAGGTTTAGCAGAAAGATGTTGGATTTATTAAACATAAAAGGAACACAGGAAGTCCAAACACCTGGCAGCACAGCAGAGCGGAATACAGCGGCTCAGCACTGGTAGCAACAGGGTATACGAAGGACTGCAGACAACGGACTGACGTTAGACGAACTTAGACGAGGACCCGACAGAGAACAAAGACAACGGAGGGACTAAATACACAGGGAGGCAATCAGGGATACAAGACACACCTGGGATCAATCGAGGGGAGACAGGACAACACGGAGAGCACAGAGACACAGAACTAGACATGAACTAAACACAGAGAACTCGAAAATAAACACAGAAAAACACGGATCATGACAAATTCTGTGACAAAGACTGAGAAGAAGAAGAAACATTTTTAAAAAAATCAAATATTTAATCTGCAGAAGTAGTTTTGGTTTAGTTTCTGGAGAAAATACAATTTAAAAGAGACAAAACTAACTGTTTCAGTAAGACAACCTGTTTTAGATCAATAATTCATTAATATTGATGAAAAGGTTCTAGTTTCTTTGGTAAATCATTTCACTTATAAAATGGGAAAAATGTCTTGTTATGCCTAAATCGACATGAAACCTGGTTTTCTTTAAGGGAATCTGGCAAAATAAGTCAAAAATGCAACATTAAGTACAATTTAATTGATTAATATGAGAGGTGGGCAGAGTATCCAAAAATTGTACTCAAGTTCAAGTAAAAAATAGAAATTACTCACGTAAGAGTAAAAGCTGATCAAATTATCAATCATATAAAATGCAAAAAATACATAATCAGACAGATCAAAATATAAAATTAAGTGTGAATTTTGGTATTTTAAAGATGAAAATTACAATAATTCATTTACGTAACAAAAAATAACTAAATCAGGGAATGAAAATGTTTCCAAATCAGTTTCTTTCTTTTTAAAACTTAAGAAACTTTAACACAAAAGCAGGAGTGTGTCTGTGTCTGGTGTATTTTTAGTTAAAACATGTTTCTTTTTCATTCAGTAGGTAGAAAATCCAAAAATTTTACTCAATTAAGGGCAGAAATCCTTCACAATAAAATTACTCAAGCAATAGAAAAAAGTACATTGCAGTAAAAAATACTCCTAAAAGTAAATATAACCAGTTATTACCCAACTCTGATTAATATTGGAAAACACATGAAACAGTAAAGTGACTGATTTTTGATGGTGTAAAACGTCGGATTTGCTCTTCTCCTCGGGTTCGTTTGCTAGCCTCACCAGCTATTTTTAGCCATTTAAATTTGGAAACGTGGTGCATGGATCAAAGTCTCTGCTGGGGGAGCAGAGAAGAAAATAAAACAGAACATTTTTAGAGAGAGCACAAAGCCCAAAGAGTGAAGCTATCAATAGAGATAATTCTGATGTTACTTTGAAGGTCCGGAACCACAAGCAGCGTCTGTTGTAATCCCTTCTCAGAGACATCTGGGTAATACACAGAACATTTCATGCAAATTAATTCATTATACGAATGTCTTCAACACAAAATTTGATCATTTTTGCATGTGAACAAATAAATCCCTACATATGAGTGAGCTGTTTTAGTGGAAACTCTTTTATTCATCACATATGAAATAAAGATGTTTGATAACAAACACAATACAAAGTTTATATGTATGTTTAATGGATTGTTGTGTTGTTAACACATTAAATTACCTTCGTATTGCAGAATGCTTTATATTCACATCCAGTTGAAACATTTTTATAAAATGTTGTTTTATAATAAGAACAGCAGCAGCAGCAGATCTGGACCCGGAAGAGAGGATCTGTTTTTGTTTTACAGGAAAAAGCATTTCAATGGCAGAGAGACATAATATTTAATTTAAACTAAAGTATCAACCAATCAGAGCTCTGGATTCACTGGGGAAATGGATGAGACATCCATCCATCCATCCATCCATCCATCCATCCATCCATCCATCCATCCATCCATCCATACATACATCCATACATACATCCATACATACATCCATCCATCCATCCATCCATGGATAACTGGGAATTGTCCAGTCTTCCTGATTATCCAGTCTGGGCCTCGTTTCTTCTCCTGTCTTTCTCATCAGCTTGAATCTGCTGAAATAAAGAGGAAAACTCTATGTTTTGAAGACGACAGAGAAAAGACAACAAATGACAAAGTCCTTTCCCCTCAGAGTTTAGCAGAAGTGACACAGTAACCTTGTAGAATCTGCTTCTGAAAGAGAAATGAAGAGACGAGCTTTCCTCTGCGGTTTGCTCAGCTAACCGGGAGCAGAAGTGTCTCCTGGCATGGAGAGACTTCTGCTCCTTTCAAACCTTTCAGCACCACAATCACTGAGCAGATAGACGACAGGAAACTCTTCACGCCCAGCGTGAGCCGATTGTCTTTGCATTTCAGGTTTTTATTTTATTTTATTGCTTAACAGCAGGAGACCAAACAGTCAACATCTCAGCATCTGCCGCCTACCTGCTGCGCTCAACGCGCCGCTGCCGGTAATTCATCATCGTAGCTTCGCTTCCAATTATTAGGCGATTATCAGACACACGTTCAGCTAACAGAAGATCATTTCCCATTAGCTTCCACACCTGAGGAGATGACAGGAAGAAACCTTCTGTTAAACAACTCAGTAACTATCACAGGAGATTCATGACGGGGCAATGATATGAACAGGATTAGGAACTGAACTAAATGAATTAATAAATACAATTTTTCATTTAAATATGGAATTCTGATTTTAAACTCCAAATTCTGGCTTAAATCTCAAACTTTGATCTCAGAATTTTGACTTTAAATGTAGAATTCTTACTTTTGTTCAGAGAAGTAACGAGATGTACAGAGGAAGTGCAAGATTTGGGGTCAAAGAGAGGGCAACAAAACCACAATAAATCCAGGAAGTTACCTTCTCATGGGAAATAATGAACAGAAACAATCAATAATCAGACAAAAGAGTGACAAATAAAGGCTTTAAGCTCCTTTTTTAACCTTTAATCAATAACTGAAGTAAAAACCAGAGAGTACCTTCATGATCATAACATCGTAACACATTTGTTTTCGGTCTGTTTGACCATGTCCTCTGAGCTCATGTTAAATAAATCAGACAGAGCAGCACACTCATCCCTCATATTGTGCTTCAGGGACTTCAGCCAACGCTGTGCCTGCTCAAGTCTCATGGAAAATCCTTATTACTGTTCACAGTAAGCGTTCACGGACATGCAGACAGGCTGGATGTGCTCATGTCACCATCCATTCTCAAACAGCCTCTGCTCCCGTTAGCATATCGCTACATTTGGTGAATATTAGTTGTTGTCCAGCCGCTTTGAGTCTCCAGTGCCGCGTCATCCGTCATCCGCTGACAACAAGTTGCTCAGATATGAGGAAGAGCGTTTCACACTCGGCTGCCCACCCAACATTTAGTTAACTGATGACAATGATGGATGTCACGTTGGGAATAAAGGGCAGATGACACACGATGCACAAGACGTCTTCAGCGGGAAACTGACAGAGTGTGTCTGGTTGACAAGTCGAGGACTTAATGGTGATGGGGAGACAAATCCACGCTGTTTATTATCTTTTCTCTCACAAATCCCTTTATTGTCGGGTATTGTTCATGTAGAATGTTCAAGCTTTTTTTATAATGAGACCAAAAAAACAAATGCAGGTCATGAAAGCATTTAAAATTCACTTCCATTTCTAAAAACAGCCCAACCTTTAAAAAAATAAGCACCCAACTGTTTTTGGCAGTAAGTTCATGTTTTTTGGAGTCCGTTCCAAAAACCCTCAGAATGTGACGTCACAAATCAGCAGCAGGCACGAACCCTCACCTAGTAACCCCAGTGAAGCCCAGCCCGTTACCTAGCAACCCCAACAGAGTTCCGCCCGTCACCTAGCAACCCCAGCAGAGTTCCGCCCGTCACCTAACAACCCCAGCAGAGTTCCAGGACATCTGGTCAGTGACAAGAGGCCCCTAAACAGCTCATTCTGAAAGTTACATACTTCACATTTTAATGAACGTACTGCCATATTGAAATACAGCTGTTAGCTTGCAATGCTAACAGCAGTTAGCCTGACTGATGTACGTATCGATTAGCAAATCCCGCTGTTGAACTGTTAGGTTTGGTTTAAAATCCTTCACACATAAACATTTTGGACAAATGGTAGTAAATTAACCACAGCATAAGTAGAAACCTACGAATTCAAAATCCAATATGGCCATATTTGCAATTATTGTATAAACAATTTATGCCAAAATGTCGTCTGAGAACTATTAAATTCAAAAAGCCAAATGTCACCAGCGGTACTTCTTTAAGAACAGTGACAGTAAGCTATGATGAGGAGTCCCTCAGGGCTTTATCTTAGTATCTTTATTCATTTCTTCAGTCAAGTTGTTCCAAACTGTAAATCTGAGATGTTTTTGTTCCACTGTTTCATCCTCTGATAGCTGAAAAGAGGAAAAAAATAAAAATAGAAATTTTAACATTTTTTATACCTCAGGAAGGAAAAAAACTTTTTTTAAATTAAAAATTAAACTGGGTTTATTACTGTAAATCTGTTTTTCATTATTGGTTGTTTTTGATGTAATACTTTTTGAGTTATGGTTTTTATTTACATTCACATTTCTGCAGTGCATCTGCACAAATCAACAGTATCAGTAATGCATTCTATTTTAGGTAAACTTAATAACTTGCATTACGCACACAGTTGTAAAATCATGACTTGAATGAGACTGAGGGATTTATCTCAGCAGTCAAGACCAAAGTCTGATGTTGGGAGGTCTTTCAAAAATGCAGTTCTGGTTATCGTCTGTTTCCTAATGATGAGTTCAGGAAGCTTATCAGTATTTACAAAACAGAACTGAGAAAAAATAGGTTTCCACTTCACTGGGTAACTGTAAAAAATAAAACATTTCCCACAACGAGAGAGATTTTATTAAGATTCATGGCGAGCAAAACCATGAATTAATAAGCAAAGTTTGGCTGAAAAATGACTGATGACATCCCTATAGAAACAAACACCAAACCTTAAAAGTTAATAAAGTTTTATTGGACATCAATAGGTACAGGGAAGAGTTCAAACATCTAAATCTGATGGAGATAGAGTGGATCCAACAGGAGGAACCGCTTCAGAGAGGAGCACTTAGGTGGATGTTTATTTGCAGGATCAGATAAATAATGCATGAAGGAGTAATCTGCAGAGCGGGCAGGGCTGCGGCTGCACAGCAGCAAGGCAGGATTTACCGAAAAAACACAGAAAAGAGAAGTTACTGCATTTTGATGGACTTTAAAACCAGGCTGTGGCCAAGAAAAGACTGGTGGAAAAACTGTGGAAATCTGAAGCTAGCTTGAAGCGCAGGACTAGTTACAGGAATCACAAACCACAACAGATCCAAACAATTTCACTGCAAAAACATAAATATTACACTTTTTGGTCTGGTTTCTAGGCACTTGAAATAAGACAAAACTCATTTACAAGTTACCTTTCAGCAAGAGAAAAGAGCTTGTTTTAAGTCAGTAATTCCTCAATATTAAAAAACCTGCTAGTTCTAATGGCAGATTAACTTTAGTAAATTACTAGCAATATTTCACCAATATTATGAAATTATTTGCTTCAAATAAGCTCTTACCTCTTGCTGAAAATTTACTTGTGAGTTTTGTCTTATTTCAAGTGAACCTGACAAAAATACTTGGTAAGATTATTTGTTTTTGAAGTGCTCTCCCTCATGTGGTCAATCTTACACTGAAAATGGAGTTAATTTGTTACATGAAAACTTAGTAAGATTAAAATATTTACTTGGATTAACTGAATTGGATTACTTGTAACAAATTAACTACATTGTTTTAGTTGGATCACCTGTTTTTCTTTTCTCTTTTGATAATTTTCAACTTAAAAATAACCCTGTTCATTATTATGAACCAAAACTGTTTGGAAAAGTTTGGATTTGCAAGACAATAAACATCACATCAGTTCAGTAAAACAGAAATGCTCCCTCCTCCACTTTTATTTCCTTCCACCTATAATCCCTATGCTGCATTCAATGTAACCCAAATGTGGGAAATCCAAGCATTTTTGTGTTTTTGACTTTCGAAGCATGAATTTTGGATGAAACTGCTACATGAATAACAAAGAGGTTTGAACGTTTGTATATTTTCTAGAACAATTATTTCATTTTGTTTGGAAGATGCAGAGTCAGCAAATCGGTGAACATGTTGTGAAAACACTGAAAACCTGAGTCAGCACTAACATGAGGTGTGTGTATCAGTGTGTGTATTGACTTGTGAGGGATTCCCTGCAAACCTTTAGGTGGCAACAGATCTTCGTGCAACTACCACATCCTAAGTGGTGGATCTTTGGAAAGTGGTTTGTGAGACAGAAATGAAGTAAAGTAAAAAACTGAGACTTGACTTGGACTCGTGATGTTTTCACATCTACAAGTCCGGCAGACTTGGTTTGCTTGGGGACCAAAGTTGCAACATTTATTACATTTACAGCGATTTGCTTTCACACTGCAAGGAAACAACAGATGTTGTGTTATTGACACATGTTGGGTATCAAAATGGTTGAAGTTAGCATTTTGTTGCTTTAGCAATAGCAAAACTGAAGTTTATGATTAGTGTTTTAAGCGTAACCTTTTACTTATTGACTTAGCATTAACTCCAACCAAATATTGTGTTGGTAGTGCATTGGCTCTAGCTGAACCAATGTTTATGATTAGAGCTTTAAGGTTAGCACAACTAACTTTTCAGTTAGCGGCTTAGCATGAATTTCAACAAAATATTGTATTAGCATAGTCTTTTTGTGATAGCAGAACTACTCATGATTAGCACTCAAGGACTAGTGCAAACCTTTCAGTTAGCCAATTAGTGTTATCTCCAACCAGATATCATGTTGATATAGGGCTTTAGCTTTAGCTTTAGAGCAGCTGTTGTTCATAAATGGTGCTATAAAGTTAGCACAATTCACTTTTTTGTTAGAGGTCTAGTAACTCCAAACAAATATCATGTTGGTGTAGTGCTTTAGCATTAGCAGAACTATTGTTTATGATTAGTGCTTCAAAGTTAGCACAGCTAGCTTTTCAGTTAGCGATGCCCAGCTCTGCTATGTGATGATAAACATGTTGCTGACAGGATGTGAGCTCTAACAGTCGTGTTTTGGTCATGAGGAGAACTGATTACCATTATTATAGTTCCTCTGGAGCAAAAGCAACACAATTAATGCAAACTGTCCTGTAATCATCGACTCGTTTCTTTCATCAGAAGAAAGACGTTGTCGTCCGCTCACATAGATGATTCAGGGTCAGACTCTGAGGCTTCTCAGATTTTTCAGAATGATGATCTAAAATGAACCAGAATCATGACAGCGGCGGTGCTGGAAAATTTCTGAAAGCAACAGCCCTTCATTAGAGTGGATAGGACACCATGATGAATGCTGATTAAGGGGAGGAGAAGGAATATGGGCTCCCAGGATGTTTGAAGGATGGGGAAAGAGAAAAGAAGCGGGGAGAAATGAAGGGCAGAAGAAAAGAGGGTGATGAAGAGGAAGGAGGACAAGACAAGTAGAGTGATTTTTCTTAAAGAGACGCAAGAGGAGTCAGAAATTTTACACAAAGGCGAGACAGCTGCCAAAGATGCAAACAGAAATGATGAAGAACGCTGAGTGACACTCGTATGCAGCCGCTTTTCAGAGGAACGCTGCAGCTGCTGAGGAAGCGTTCACGCTACACAAACATACGCGCTTCTCAGCTGAAACACTCACAGCTAAGACTGACTATTGTACATATCTCTGAAAACTCAGAAACAACATTATTGTGTTAAAACATGTTAAAACAACAATGGGAACCATTTTGTAAAAATATAAAGAAAAAAAGAAAAAGCTAACTTAATCTAAATCTGGTGCAGGGTATCTTTTATTTTTTGCTCCTTTCATTGTTAAATCAACAAATTGACAAATAAAATGGTGGTAGCTTTCAAATTGTACAGTTTTGCCGTCGATTGAAATGCAGATATTCCGCTTATCCCCCCAAAAATACAATTTTACATCTGTGGTGTTTCCATTAAATAAGAAACACAATTAAAATAACACATTAATACGTTTATTCACACAATAAGTCATTTTAAAAAATGCTGCAACATCATCATCCGGCTACTTCCTGTTTTGTTCTTCTTTGTGGTTTTTGCCAGTAGCAACATCCTGTTGTTGATCCTTTCCAGTTTGGCAAAATACACTAATTTTGATACAGCCACAAAAATAATAATAAAAAAATAAATAAATCATCCTAGCACAAAAGCTTTTTATTAAAGACATGATTATTTTTAGAAATTGGTGTGTTTCCATTAAGCACATTTATTTTGTAATTCCAATGGAAATGCAGCTACTGTCAATTTACTGTAGATTTTCTGTAAAAATGGTTAAAAAAATCATTGGGTTTAATGATGCTAACTCCCACCTGCAGGTGGCAGTATCTCTCACTTCTACCACACTGCTGCCTCAGCCTCAGTTCATGTTTGTGATCAAAATAGCGAGTAGCTAAGAGTCACATTTCTTGTCAAAACTGCGTTTCCGTTTAACATAGAATTGCGCAATTTGAGATTTTGAGAATAAATTCACTCAACGCAAATTTCAAAACAAGTTTTGCTGTATTGAAATTGCTTGTTTTTTCTTGCAAAGCTGCAATGGAAACACTTTTTTTTTGCATCACACGAGTCACATGATCAACAACAGGATGCTACTACTGGCAAAAACCACAAAGAAGACAACAGGAAGTAGTTGGATGATGATGACTCAGCATGTTTTTAAAATGCGTGAATAAACGTATTCATCTGTGATTTTAATTGTGTTTCTTATTTAATGGAAACACCACAGCTGTGAAAATTTATTTTTTCAATATTAGAGGAATATTGACAAAGTTTTGCGTACATTTGTAATGGAAACACAGCAAATATTGCAAAATTCATTGCAAATATTTGTAAGTTGGCACTGGAGAATCTGTGATTTTGATTGTAAAAAATGACAAAAATAATAGCAGAATGCTGGAAAGATTGATCAAGATGTTTAATATTCTTTAATTTTAAAAAGAACTAATCAAATGCAGAGACAGCTGTTTATTAATATATTAAGAGTTTGTTAATGGGCTCATCCGGCCCCAAATGAAAATGACTGACAGCTCTGATCTAGAATAAAATTAATCATTAGATCCTGATTGCCACTTTATCTACACCTGAAGGTCATTCTGCCTCCTCTTTTTGACGGTGTCAGCTAAATCTTCAGCAGGTAAGTTGTAATTTCGTCTGAGTGACCTCTTCCTTCACATGCATTAAAAAGCCAACGCAGCTGCTGTTCCGCTCGCATCGCTGACAGGTACTTCAGATGGGGCATTTATTTCTCATCCAGCGGATATCAGGCTCCTTCAGCATCGACATCTCTTCCAGACGCTGATAGATTGGTAGTGAAGTGCAGCAGTGTTTCCACCCAGCTTTCAGCATGGCAGAGCGTGGCGCAGCTGCTGGCTCTCCAGGTACCTTTTGTGTTTTTTGAGAGACTGGCTTGCACTTCTTCATCTGCACCAGGCGCCGGGCCGTTCGTTGCCTTTCAGTTTCCCAGGGTAATGGGAGGGAATAACAATGGGAAACTGTAATCGTGCTTGTCAAGCCTGAACATAACAAGTACTGTAACATTTTCAGCCATTAAATGAGATTTGAGTTGGCATCATCCATCATTGCATACAAATTTGTTTTCTTTTCCTCTCTAGTTTGTTTAAATCTATTCACTTTGGCTAAAGAGTCAGCTGCTGTTCTTTTTACAGTTGCACAAGATAAAAAATATAATAAATATGTTAATTATGCCACATAAAGCCACTGCAACACTGTTCTGATTTTTCTATTTGGTCACACCTAAAACTTTTTAGATTCTGCATATAGCCTGACTAAATACAAAATATATCTTAGTTGATTAATTGATTCATTCAAAGAGAGAAAAATCTCCTTTGTGGCAGATAACTGCTTGTACTGAGCCATGTTCTGGTTCTGCTAAATCCTTCTTTCTGTTAAAGTGGCATTTTTCCTCTCTGAACTTGATTTTAAAGAAATTTCAAGCCAATGTCTCCTTTTATCTAATTTTGAATTAGGGTTTTGTATAAATAAATATGTAAAAAACTGGATTTATATTATGAAACCAGGGTCAAAACTATGGTTGAAACAATTAATTGTAATTAATCATGATTAATCAATTATTGAAATAATCGTCAACTAATTTAGTAATCGATTAATCATTAACAGGAGTATACAGACTGAAAAAAGGTCTTTTCTGAAAGAACAACACAAAAAGAGCAGAAACTGTAAAAAGATAGAAACATTTTGCAATTGACATTAAAAAAGCCCTTCTTTGTCCGTAAAAAAGATAATTTTAATTTAACCAGTTATTCGTTTCAAGTTGCGGTTGAAATGATTAATAAGAATAATCATGATTAATCGATTACTGAAATAATTTTCAACTAATTTATTAATTGATTAAGCAACTCAACATGACCTGAAAAGACATCACAATTAGAGGATTAACTAAGTCAAAACTGTACAAAACACAGAAACATTTTGCAATTAAAATAATAATAAAAAATACGTCTTTGTTTATAAATATCTTCTACCCAGAAGTTTAGCTTCACCTGGTTGAAATTCTGTAAAAATATTTTTAAAATCCCCTATAAAGCATCTTCTACTTAGCGGCAGATGAATATTTAGCTATAAATGATCAAGAATTCACTCATGGACTTAAATGTTTCTGCATTTTTGCCAGTAAAATGTTTATTTTCTTATTTATAAAAGGAATTGTATTTATTCCTATTTATTCCCACTTATGCTTAATTAAAACTTGTATTTTAAATAAGCATAAGTGCCTAAAAGAACATCTTCAGTGTGCCAATTGTTGTTGTTTTTTTAGTTATTCTGATTAATCATCAGAATAATCAACTTAACTAAAATAATTGTTAGTTGCAGCCCAAGTCAAACCAGTTGAGTTGGTGCCACTGATGTGAAAAAATGCAATAAATTGAGGTGACATCTGAAATAAACAAGGGTAAATAAAAGGATAAGAGGTTGAATTATCAGCTGAAGGTCTAAAAGGAGCTGAAGAGTCCTGAGTGGAGTGTGAGTGACGCCGCTTAAATTAACCACTCTGATCTTCTAAATAAGTAATAGAAGTTAACATCACTTTAAATTCCTGAGTGCCGCCCGCGTCTCTTTACTCTCTGGCTGGTGCCGGCCTCCTCCTGACCTGGATCAGCTCCATAAAGACCTCCAATATCACCCCAGCAGTTTACCTGAAACCCCATTTACTCAACAGAATGGCTTTGAACACAATTTGCCGCCCTGAGTTCAGCGTTTCTGTGAGTTCATACACTCTCCCAGATTGTAATGTAGAGTCAGACCTGAGGAAGAAAAGGCTTGTTTACAGTCAGATGGCTCTTGCTGACGATGTAAAGGTTTTTCTTTGAAGAGATCAGTATATACAAAACATATAAATTTAATTTTTTTACACAAAATCATTCTGAGATAATTGAAACTTTAGTCTGATCAGTTCTGCCTATTTTGTTTTTGGGCCTCTTGTGACTCTAAATCCAGATAAGCTGCTGCTGGCCTTGGCCCCAAACTCAACGTTTACACATGAAAATGGCTGCAAACATCAGTTGACACAACTGCACGTCTTTGAAAAGCAGAAGTAGAGCCTCCCGCTCAACAAATAAGAATGCAGGCTTGGTTTTTGAATACTAAATCAAGAACAAACCACCTGTCTTTTCCAGCAGCCATTGGGAATACTAGAGCACCTTCAGCCAAATCCAATTTTATCTGGACTCATTATAGATTTTTTCCATTGTTATTTTATTTATTTACTTATATCCAGTCACATTTAAATGACTTACATCACACTTAGTTATATACATACATAAATTATATATACATATTTTTAAATAAATTGTTATTGCTTATGGTCATAGTTGTACTATTAATATTTAACACCTTGGATAGAGCAGCTTGTCAACTAATAAGCAATTTCCCCTTGGGGATCAATAAATATTCTATTCTATTGCACTGCGGTAAAACCAGCTGACCAAATGTTCTGGAACTCAGCTTGGGTTGCTAGGTGACGGACGGAACTCCGGTGGGGTTGCTAGGTAACAGGCTGGGCTTCACTGGGGGTAGTAGGTGAGAGGTCACGCCTGCTGATGTGTGATGTCATATTCTGGAGGTTTTTGAATTCAAATTCAGAAATACTTTATTGATCCCAAAGGGAAATTAAATGTTGTTGTAACTCATATTAATTCAAATTCTTCAAAGATACCAAATATTTTGCCAAAAAAACAAAATATTTTTTGTTTTGGTGTCAACTTTTAGAAGCAGTTGAGACCAAAATGGAAGAATAAAAAGTTCAAAATGTTAATTTTAGATAATAGTTCCACAATAAGAACAACTGTTTTGCAAAGAGTCCCATTGGGAATTGGGACTCAACATGCAAATTAGCTTAAATGCTATCATGTGGTGCAATGCATCAAATGGTGACATTCATGTTTGAGCTGTATATTTCCCCTTTCTGAATAAAGTTTATTTGTACTGTTACTATGAGCTCACTGAGACAGAGCAGTGACTTCTGTGATGCTCCACAGCGTTTCTGTCTGCTGGAATGACACAAACCTCGCTGTGCGCTGTGCACCGTGCGCCATGCGGTCGGTCAGGCATGAGGTCGTCCACCGCGATCAGGCTTCCTGAAGGACGCCTAAGCTGCAGTGACAGGCCTCTCTGTGATGCTACTGCCAATAATCTCAACACAGCGGCTTCAGGGTTTAAAGTGGCTGCAGGCCTAACAGGGATGAAGCGGAAGGAGGTTTCTATGGGATCTACTGCAATAAAACTGTATGTGTATCAGTCTAAATGTATGAATTTAAGTCAATAAATGTCTATAAATTTAGGATGTATATTTGTTGCATGTTTGTTAATTTATGCATATACGTGAAATAAAGTTTTTTTCCGTGACACTTAACTTTAGAAGTTACAAATACAAGTCATAACTTTGCAACAATACAAGTATAAATCAAGTACAAATATTCAACCCTAAAGTTTCCAAAATTATAAACATTATGCATGGAAAAATTATGCTAAAAAAATGTTAATGAAATGTGTCTGTATACACATATGAATCAGGAAATTAAGAAAAATCATAATAAATTCAAGATTGTGTGTGGTATGATCACAAAATTATGTGGCAGTCAGGTTGAATAGGAACAAATCAATTAATCCAAGATAAATTAAAAGAAGCTCAATAATTTTTATTTGCACGATAAAAAAAAACTGGATGAAAAAAACTTTTTTGAAGGACAGTTTTGTTTCCAAAGCTTCACAATTCACTTTATTTGTCTTTTCTGTTGCTTTGTTTATTTATTTTGAATATTTAAACTGTCTTCCAGTTCCAGTGCATTAAAATTTAAAGTTTATTCATTTTTGAGTCATTATTGTGACATTAGCATGACTTGAAAATGGTGTCAAAACAATAATATTATCATTTATCGCGATATTTTCTGGGACAATTTAACATGCAGCAGAATTTGTTATCTAGCTGAAGATACATTTTGAACAAAACTGTAAAAATCATTTAAAACTTACAGTGAAACAGTCTGAAGTATATATATATATATATATATATATATATATATATTACCACCATGAGCCAGAAATTCAGGTGTTCGGAGACATCTTTCTTCTTCTGAACGGCAGACTTTGCTTCTGGCTAAGACGCACAAACTGTCTTCAGACCCAGAACAGCTTCATTAGTTTTCTTTGACTTTGGGGAGATGAAGCCGCGCTGCGTATTCTTTACAAGCAGAATGAAGTTATGCTGCTTTAACAGCACTGCAGTGCAACTAAAACCAACCACCACTTGCCCACAGGAACCGTCACGCTTCATTTTCTCTGTATAATATTGTATGTCCAGGATTGGAAATGCTTTCCCTTCTGTTATTTATTAACAAACAAATAACAGAAGTTTGCTGCTGTTAGAATTCATGATAAGGAAGCTGGAACAAAAACAGTTAATGTGATATTCATAAATATAGCTGTATGAACTGAGGAAAATTGCAACTGATTCTGCAATAGCAGCTGGATTTAGGAGTGTTAATCCTCAAAAACTAATCAAATCTCCCAAATATGCATTGTATTTTATTATTTGGCTGGAAATTGAGCCTTTTAAGAAATGAAATAGCGGTTTTTGTTAAAAAAAAAAAAAAAATCAATAAGTAATAGAGAAGTATAATTTTATGGCATTGATTACTTCATAATTCACAATAGGTTTAGTCCTTGGTAAAGGAGTTTGAAAATCTATCTTGTCTGCACTGCATTGCCTTACAAACAAAAGACATAGTTGCATAAAACATATAAGAGCATCTGACCTTAAACCCAGATTATCTGATGTCTAAACACTCAATTTATGCAAGGTTTTCCACACAATTTCAGATTTCAAAAGCTGCTTGCTGTTCAGTAGAAACACATAATCATCAATCTAGTTTGCAACCTGTGACTCTTAAGAAAACAAAAAGGAAATGTTTTTGATTATATATGCAACAAAATTGCCTTTTCAAGACTTTTTTCCAGTTCAAAATCTGCTTTTAAAGGTGATGAATTATGTTTCCTTGAGCAAGTTAAGATAGATCTATGGCCTATACAAAATATTTTCATTAAATTTTTTGCTCAAAATCATTCTGGACCCAATTATACAGCTGTACAAATTTGAAAAGCAGAAGTAGAACCTCCTGCACAACCAACAAGAATGAAGCAAGTGGTTTCTGGATGGCAAGTCCACAACAAAACACCTGTCTGTTCCAGCGGCCATTATACAGCAGTAAAACCAGCTGGTCAAACGTCCTGGAGTTCAGTTAGGGTTGCTAGGTAACAAGCTTGGCTGTGGTTGCTAGGTAACGGTTAGTGCCTGCTGATTTGTGACGTTACGTTTCAAAAAATTTTGAAAAAAACTCATTTTCTAGACATATGAATTTTACGTAATTGGTCCCCTTTAATATCTACAACAGGTTTTTAAAAGTAACTAGCTTAAAGCAACTCTAGGCATGTCTTGCATTTTAAGTAATATAATCCAAACTCTTGAAGTCTGACGAGTTTCCTCTGTTTGGGCTTCACATAAAAGTGATTAAACATGAGCTCAGGTCCAATTTAAGCTCCAAGAAACATTTTTGCCTCTAAGATGCTTATTTTTTCCTTGTTCTGTCCCCCAAGAAGCAACAGCAGGGAGCTCATCTGTGTTTTCATTACAATAACCTATTTTAACCCATTTTTATGAGTAATAACCAGAATCTGTCCACAGTTTGACACAAATCAGCTACAAACTCCTTGGATATATGCAGGTTACTGCCAAAATGCTTCAATCAGCATACTGTAGGAGGGAAGCTGTTACTGTTGCTCTTGAACACTGTAATGACTGTTTGTTGTAATTCGCCCCCTGAGGCTGAGACTGATTACATTATGATGAATCGTTTAGCTTTTTAACGGTGGCTCATATGGCTCTATACAGCCCAATGAGTCTGAAGATTCATCACTTTATCGCCAGATTTTACCTGGTTACAAACATTTCTTTGTTATTTTTAATGTTTACCTTCTTATTAGAAGATAACATAACAAAATCCCTCATTTATTTTGGTATTTTAAAGTATTCCACCTCTATGACCCATACAAATTAAAATCTTACTCTAGATTAGTGCAAATATGTTGGTACACTTGAAATAAAATGAAACTAACAAACTTTTCAGCAATATGCAGGTGCTTGTTTGAAGTAATTCCTTTATATTGATTTAAAAAATAAAAAAAAATCAGTTCTACTGGCAGATGTTTTCAGTTATAACAAGACATTTTTGCTTTCTATGCCAGTGGAACAAGTACATTTTTATCCATATTAAGGAATTATTGACAAAAAACAAGCTCCTGTATCTTGTTGAAAGCTTACTTCTAAGTAATTTTTGTCTTATTTCAAATGTAAGATATTTTCACTAGAAACTAGACAAAAACACATCATGAGATTTGGTGTTTTGTTTTGTTTTGTTTGGTGCAGTGTGATGGATTCATCCATACTAAATAAATTGAAACATTTCTACTCCAGCTTTGGTCCTAATCTAATCTCCTTTCCATGCTCACACTCGGCTTCCCTGTTGTTATGCTGCGTAATCACAAATTAAAACAAACTGTTTCTGTCAGAGCAGATAAACGATGCAGTTATCTCCTAACCAGAGGATTCGCACAAGACAACAATTATCTTGTCTTGCTGTTGATGTATATTTTATGGTGTTTTATAAAGGCTCTGACAAGATTAAAGAAATAATTATCTGGATTCACGCAGAAATATTTCATACCTCAAAATAGTTGATGTTTTAGAGGTAAGATTTGTTCATATATCAAATATTGCATGTATATACTTAGGAAACCACGTCATTTATTTATTTATTAAGTGCAGACCTATTTTAGCTGCATTTAACCTGTTCAGATCATTTTTACTTTCTAATCTAAAAGTGAGGAAGTACCACGCCGCACTGATAGGAGGCAGTGCTGAGCCGAAAGAAATACAGCTACTTCTCGTGGGCACCAGACGTAAATCTACAACAGCGAACAAAATACATTGTTTTTATAGTACTATAAGAGATTTATCTGGATTTTAAATTAATGTAAAATTTATTTTCCATTTCCGTTTAATACATTAAAATCGTTTTTTCATATTTTATTTTACACGGGCATATAATAAAATAATAATATAACGATAATGTATTTAATTTTAAAAAATCATTTAAAAACATTTTTTAAAACAGAACATTCAATTTGTATTTATATTGTGTTTATAAAAAAAACAATATTCATCCAAAGGATGAATATTGGTTAAAACCTAAAATTGTGCTAAAAGCCTTTATATTTTATATCATTGCTGAATTATTTACTTTTAGCAAGGTTATTAAGACACCTGGCCTGGAAGCTCAGGTGTAACAGACGTTAATTAGCATTCTGGCTGTCGTTGCGCAGGGCTAACAGGAGTTTTACGATTGCATCGGACAAAAAATCCCCTAAAATGTAGCGCAGCGGATTTTCAGAGGAAATATTCGATACTTGAAGAAGTTTATTCGCTTTCCTGGTGGAAGATGAAGCAAAGAAATGCTTTGAAGCCACGAAACGGAGGAAACCGTTAACAGCTTAAAGCTAACTTAGCGGCTGGCTAGGTTAGCTAGCTAACAAGGCTAGCTAAAGTTGGTTACTAAACTGGATCTGGAGTCACGTGACAGGGTCCATAAGGCCTAAGCAGAGGTAAGCTTAAACATATTTTTGCCTCTTAAAGCGCCTGTCTTTTGAAAACATTGGTTTAAATAAAATTGGTAAAAATTAAAATAAACTGATAGTTATGTGAGCTAGACTAATTATTAAATTAAAAATATTAAAATACCAAGCCGATAATACTATAACTGAAATTTTATTTGAAAGCCAAAATATTGTACTTATCAGTTTATATTTTAACTTGTGAAAAGGGATTTAACTGAAAATATTCAGTACAGTCAATTACAATTGCATAATTTCTGCACATTTTAGATATTGCCATAAAATGTTCATATTTTAATATTAGTTAATTTGCCTTTTTTTTTTGCCACTGCTTTTTTACTTTCTTTTTATGGACTTTTGTTTTGCTCCTGCTCTCTCCAGCTTTATGTAATAATTGAACATTTGCACTGCTGAGCTGCATTTCCATTTGCTGCTTCAACACACATTTCCTCCTTCAGACAGCTCCAGAATATTTTACAAGAAAGTACCGACTCTTCCAGGTCGTACATTTTTCAGATTTTTATTATCCATAGCAGAGGGCAAATTTTTCTGTCAGACTCTGGAGGTTAAATTTATGCAATTAATTTTATTAAAACACAGAGATGGTCTCGCCAAATTTATGCAGAGTCATTTGGTTATATTTTACACAACAGGATCTGCTAAAGTTAAAGTCTGAGGTGGCCTTTAGGTAATTCCTCATAGTATGTGGCATCCTGGTCCATGGTATAGTAAGAGATTTAATGATGTAAAAACATCTTAGTGTGTTGGGTTTCCAAAAAATGAAGTATTGCAAGAATTCAGCAGCGCATTTCTGCTCCTCCAGTGCAGTTTTTTCCCCTCAATTTTGTCCCTATAGGGATTTTTTTTTTGCATAATTTCTGGAGTTTTGCCTTTGGAGAGACTGTGTACTTGTTTAATACGGTTGCATTAAAGTGCATTTGTCTGGAAGGATGCACTTGTTACACAGGCAAACATAATAAGTGTTGAATAAATGCTGCAAGATGAATAAAGCGGTGCTTTTTGCAGAAAAGTGGGTCTTTGTCCCTGTTGAACATTTTAAATGCATTCTGACTAATGAAGCACTTTACTTACTAACTTGTACTTCAACTATGAACAAAATCTGAAACCAGACATTTATATGCCAAATAAATGAACTTATGCTATAGCAAGAATAATTTACAAGAATAATTTACCTCAACCTTGAGGTAAATTATTCTTGGTTATACAACACCTATGAGTCGGAGTGTTACTTTAACAACTTTGGTCACTATTTTGGGACAACTGAGCTACTGAAAGGTGTCAAATCATTAAAAAGATATGAGAACAAATGCGTAAAAGGGGGGGATATGATTTTCCTTTGTGCTGATATTTTAAAATTGTGTGACCACATCAAACAGTTACTTCATAAATTGTTTCCATGGTAGCATTTTAAAATTTATTTTATTATGCTTGTAAGATTTAAGGCAATATGTAAGATAAAATGCTATATGTTCTCAAAAGAGCAAGCTTATTTATTTTTTCTGAATAGTCGTTCATATGACTAAATGATGTGACCGCAATGGCACGGTGTACACGCATCCTTAAAAAGTCTTATACTAATGTATCTAAAATTAAGGTCTTAAAATGCCTTAAATTTATTTAAAAAGGGAAGTTAGCTTGGTCTTAAATTTTGCCGTGGCAGGATTATTTGATCTAATATGTAGTTTTCTGTCAGAATTGGTAACAACGTTCCCTAGCGATAAGGGCAGATCTACTCAGTCTAATTCTATGCTTTGTTCCCTGGGTGACGTAAGATTTATCATTTATTTTATATTACATTTAGAATTCCTGATTGCTCTTTCTGAACCATTTGAAAGAATATTTGTTGTAGTTTATTTTTTACATATTTAACCAAGGTAGCCAACCTATTGTTTTTGACAGTTCGTTTTTTTCTTTTTATTATTTCTTTTAAATTGGCTGTCATTCTCCTATTTGCACTGACTGAACAAATTAAAGTTATTTTTACATGTTTGACAAAGCTTGTGAAGCTATTGGTGTATTTAAGTTTGCTGTACTGGTGCAGAGTTATCAGATAAAGTTGTAATTTAGTGCAGTTAAAAAGAAACGCTTTAAATCAGTTGTATCGGATCGGTATCGGCTGATACTAAACCACAAGTATCGGTATCATAAGTAAAAAAAACTCCTAGTGAAATTATTGCATTTGGATTCAGACTCCTGCGAAAAAGCCAGAAATGGGTTGCATGTTGTCAAAAAACAAATCCAATTTTGGTCTCATTTTTGTCCCGTAGAAAATGATTATTTATTTGGTGGTGAGGACGTTTCGCCTCCTGTTTGCTCTGCTCACCAACAGGGACCAGAGGGGTTCAGCTGGGGCTCACCACCTGGGTCTTTCTGGCTGCACAACATGCCTCCGATGATAATTAATGAGAATTACTGTTGCAGAGAGAGACATTTTGGCAAAGAGGGCTGGAGAAATGGGGGGCGACTGGACTGAGAGGAGATCATTGAGACGTAATGACTGTGGTAAAAAAGACGGAGAAAAATTGGGTGGGAGGACAAATGAAAACAGATTGTGGTGAAGACAAACCAGTCCTGGCAGTGGGATGTGTTTCCCCTTAACTGGTGACAGAAATGTAAGGTGAACATTTCAAATGTTACAGTACAGAGAGCAAGGGCATTTTAACAGCTGCTCTCTTAATCCCTAACAGAAACCTTCCTCATTATTCCTTTATGCTGTACTTAATTTATTACCAGTTCAGTTAGTATAGTTCTTTTTTTTAATGCAAAGTTGTTTGTAGGGATGGGAATTGATAAGAATTTATCAATTCCACTGTCCATCTTGCTTATCGATTCTCATTAAGATAGGAAATAATCACTTTAAATCAAAACAGGCACCATGTTGTATTCGATTCAAACTAATTTGATGCAGATGTGTTCAAAATTAAGAATTTCTATCTTGTAGTATTTATAAAAGTGATACTAAAGTATAACTTTACAAGATTCTCAACATTTATTGTTTATTTAATTATTGTGTTGGAGTTTACATAAACTCCAACTACTTGATTCTCCATATATTACATCTGCATGCTGTTAGTATTCTGATTTTATTGTCGTAATTAAAAAACAAAATCTAAATGTTTTGTCAGAGTTGATCTGAATTCAAGGTCTAAATAAACAGAAGCTACTTTAGTTGTGTGGTTTTTACTAAACCACAAAAGTAGTTTAGTAAAAAAAGAGTTCACATTTTCCAATAAATAAACCCCCAAAGCCAAAGTCTCATCACCCAGCTCTAGTTTTGGGGGCATTGAGACTTTTATGGTCTTAAAAGATGTTTTTTTTGTTGTTGTTTTTTTAATCAAAAAAGTGAACCGTTCTTCCTCTCTATCCTCAAGCTCCCATAAAACGCTTGTTTGATTCTCAAGTACACTTGACTGGAGAGAGAAAATGCCCGAGGCGAGACTCGGTTTGATGAAACGGATCATAGGGAAAACGCCAGATTAAGTACAAACCAATGAAAATAATTAGTTTTGAGCCAATGGTTCTCAAAGTGCCAACTAATGTGGACTTAAAGAGAAACAATGCTGGCCAGGCTCTTTCTACCAGCACATTAATAATAGTCAAGTCTCTCAGAAGATTAATAGTCCAAGATGCTGCAAAATAACTCATTATAACAGGATTTCAGAGAAGTAAACTCTGTGCAGTGTTTTAAAGCTTTACCAGAGTTTCTCTGAGTAAACATTTGCTTTAAGTGTTGTGGGTAGGATCAGCTTCAGTTAAATTCATTTTTTAAAATCTGCCTCTGGAGTTAAGATCTTTTTCTAAACAGCTTTCTGTGGCGGAAAAAAGAAGAAGATGGTGCTAAAATGCATATTTAGTATTTCCATGACCCAGTTTGGTTCCTTCTTAAAAAGAAAAATCAGCTACAACCAAGCTTGTGTCAATGTAAAGGCTGTAAATCCTTCAACAACTTTTAATATGTCATTATGGGGTGTAGATTTATACATTTAAATGAGAAAACAAGAAAACAAAACAAAAAGTGAAACGATAGGAGTACATTCTGGTGGAACATTACCATTTTTGATATTTGGTAGTTATTAGAGTCAAATTATTTAGCTTCACTTTGTTTTTACATCAACTTAGCTTGTTTTCTGATTTAGAGAGTTTCATAGGAAACATGAAAAATTTGACAGAAACTCAAAAATTAGTCCGATTGAATATGACTCTGGATGATGGCAGGTGTCTCACATGACTTCATAACTGCTAAAAATACATTTATTTCTGTCGTGATATAGGTCTTAAATTTCATTCGTAATTGTACTAAAAAGTTGGTTGAGGCTACTGCTAACTGCTAACATATCATTGTTAGCAAGCTATTATATTTGCATCTGTCATGAGTAAGGGCAAATTGATTGCTAGTTGGCTGGACGAAGTTCATATATTTATTGTGGTATAGGTCTTAAATCTAATTCATAATTGTCTTAAAACGTCTTAAATTTGAATTAAGTCTACCGCTAACTACTTGCTAACATTATTGTGCAAGCTAGCTAACTTTTTTGTGTCTCATAAGTACGTGCAAATTTCTCACAGTTGGCTGGATGAACCTTGTGCATTTATTGTAATATACATCTTAAATGTCATTCATAATGAAAGTCTTAAATTCGAGTTTGTTTAAGCATCCACTAACTAGCTGCTAGCATACCCTTGTTAGCTAACTAGCTTTTTTTTTGCCTCTATCATGCAATATTTTACATCCATAATGCAAGTTCAAATTTATTACAGTTGGCTGGGCAAAGTTTGTACATTTCTGTTGTGATATAGGACTTAAATTTCATTCATACTGGTCCTAAAAAAGTCTTAAATTTGAGTTGGTTGAGGCTCCTGCTAACTGGGTAGCTAACTTGTTTTGCCTCTATCATGAGTAAGAGCAAATTAATTGCCAGTTGGCTGGTCAAAGTTTGTACATTTCGGTCGTGATATGGGTCTTAAATTTAATTCATAATGTCTTAAAGTCTTAAAGAAGTTTTTAATGATAAAATTGTTTGAGTTGTACTTGTACATTTTTGATTGCAACAATTGTTTTTCAGAAGTGGGACCAGGGCAGTTCTGAAACACAGGAAAATGATATAATTTGAGCTAAAAATAATGCCAGAATCTTTATTTTCTTAGCATTTGTCACATATAAGTCTATGGTGCAAAATTCAGGGCAACTGCTGCTACTTTGGAGCGCATGTCCCAGTTTAACTACAGTAGATTTTAAATTTAGACAGATGCCACTGTAAAACACTGAATTAATCTGAATGAGTTTCATCACCTTTGCTGCTTAAATATTCCTTTCTTCCCTAAGGTACTCCATCTTTCCCCCTTTTTTTCATTTTAAACAACAGAAAAGGTTGTATGTGGTTCTGTACAAACTGCCCTGATGGACACTAATGAGCACAATGGTCTTCATGTTGAAGCGCGCCCTGAGAGGCAGGGCTGTGGAAACGTAGTGTTACCTACACTCACAGAGTAATTGCCTTTTCTTCTGGTTTAATGAAATTCTTGTCACGGGCAGCCCTTAACCTTGAGAGGTGTCCTTGCATGTTTTTAAGCAGAAGCCGAAAGTTTGCTTCATCGATGAGAAGAATGACTTTTTTGTTTTGTGTTTTTTGTGTCAGAAATGAGTCTCGGATCTCTGTGAATAGAAAGGAAGACGTACATTTGGTTTGTTTCAGGTCAAAAAGAAATCCAATTTGGGGAACAATATAACTAAATAAAGCAGCTATGAGAAGTAGATTTGGTGTTTTGGTGCAGCAGAGAGAAAAATATTGAAACTTTTTCTCAGTAAATTTCCAGTTAGCATGAATTTCACATCAGATATCTTAAACAATCCATAAAGAAGAAAAGCAACATTGAGTTACCTGAAATTGCTGTGCAAAAAAGCAAAAATTATGTTTTTTTCCAATAAAACTTCAAATAATGTATTCAACCCACAATGGCTGCTCTGTCTGCTAAATGCGTAAGACTCCACTGATGAAGAAAAAGACCAAAATTAAAAAAGTTAAAGAAATATCAAGTTGGAGACAAATTCTCTGACTTGGGGGTACAGTCTTTATGGCATGACAGTAACTTTAATTTTATTTCTACTATTGGTGGTGATAAACATTTTTGAAGTTGGCCTCATTTGCTAGCACCGTGATATTTAGCTCCTTCCACAGATTTAAATTTGCAAGCTGTGCCTCTCCAAATTTTCATATTACTTTGGAGAAACTCGGTAAAAATCTAAACACTTTGTGTCCAGGATGTGTTGGATCAGCAGAGATGCTAGCAAACCCTGGATGAATGGCCCTTTCTGCAAACGTAATTGTTTTAATTGCGAATGATGGCATGGATTAGGTGTTTATTTGATTTTATATTTAAAGTGTTATGTATTCCTTCTCTATATTGGAATAATATCTTTATGCAGTTAAATTGCCCTTAACAACCAGAACTGATTGTTGTTTATCTTACAGTTGAACCAATTTTCATACAGAAGTATGAAAAATGTAGCCTCCTCATTTCTTTTGTCTGTTGTTGTGATGTTCTTAAACTCTTTGAGGTTGACTAATAATAAGTTTTAAACTGTAAATATGTAGTAGATTTATATCATTTCCTCTAAAGATTAAATGAAACTCCCTGAGCCTCTACATCTTCTGGCGACTTGCCTCGTCCCGTCCCCAGAGGGCGGGAAGTCTAACAGAGTCTGACAGTCGTTGTAACTGCACTCTAATTAGATTATTCAGCATCTGTATTAATTCAGCAGCAAATCACTTTGCTTACTGAGCATCAGACTTGCAGTCTGTGTTGCAGGAGGCCAGAGCAGGATAATCAGGTTTTAAGCGCCTCCGGCTATTGGGATTGTATTAGCTGGAGTTAAAACATGGTGGTATAAGCAGCAGAAAATAAAGTGCACAAAACAGCTGCTTGTAAAGTGGTTGTTTTATGCACCATTCTGAGTCGATAGTTTATAAGGTTTTAGTAGAAATTAAGGTCGCCACTGACGATTATTTTAGTTTCTGACAATTAATCTGTCAGAATGACATGATCGTCTGATTTTTTTTTTCCCCCCAACGTTTTTAAAAAGCCCAATTAAAGATGGAAATGTTTGGTTTCTGGTAAGACTGTAGCGACCGTAAAATACGTCATCTACCATGAGTCAAAGTGTGAAACTTGTTACGTCCTCTGGGTGGTTTGAAGTCAGTTTTCGTCAGGACTTCAGAGTAGAGTCACCACTTCTTTCCATCACCAGTTGAGATGGTTAGGATGATAGACTGGGCTTGTGGACAGATTTCTATGGAAACAGTGGAGCGTAATGGTAGGGCTCGCTTGGAAACACCAAAGTTTTCCAGGATAAGAGGAAAGAAGTTGCGGAAACTTGGAAAGAGGAAGCTTTGTGGATGTTTTCCCTGTTACCTAGTCCTTAAATTAATGTAAGAAAAGTATTCATTTATGCCTCTATTTTCTCCCAGTTTACCCAGTCAGTAAAGGAGACAGAAGATTCAAGAAGGAAAGCTTGTCATACCTTTCCCACGTGATGCCATCCAACTTGATTTGGATGACCTAAAGTGAGAAATGATCCCTCAAATGTGACGATGGAATATGATTCAGAGTAAAGATATTTGCAACAGAAATTACTCTTAGTTTGGTGCTGTTAACTTCATAAAGTCTTAACAATTGCTCAGACTTCTGGCTCTTTTTGCTGATGAATGCTAAAGTGAAGCTGTTTTTATAAAAAACTCCTTTGACCTGACGTGCCTCGGCTTACAGGAATTGATCTTACTTGACGGTGAGAAGTTCTTGATGATGCCAGGCACGCCGTCCTTTGGTTTGACCTATTGAGCTCTTCAGTCTTGTTTCTGTCTTTGCTGTAATATCCAGCCGAATCCATTCGGATTGGTTCGTCTTTCCTGGGACTGGGTTTGGGCTTCATTGAGAATCACAAAATGGCTTCCATCACCTTGATGTTTCAGCAACTGCTTTTCTCAGGCTTGCTAAGGGGGTAAAAGCAGTCAGGTGATGCTCGCTATATAGCATCTCTTGTTTAAGCCTTTGTAGAAGTGGGTTTTAATGGGAAAATCTCATGAGTTTGAAGAATTAATTCATGCTGTCGAGGGATGATCTTTATGAGCGTTTGTGAAGGAGGGTGGGAGTGTTCACATGGGACCTTCTTTTCACCTAAAAGTGAAGTTAAACCTTTACAATAAAAGCAAGGAATGAAGAGTGAGAGGAGGAAAATTTGTTTAGAAAACCAGTTTGGTGAAAGAAATCCAGACTAACTTAACTTATGGAGATAAACTGTCAAAGAAAACAAGAGGAGAAAAAGTTTATAATTTCTTCTTCCATTTGGAGTTGAGGGATTGGCAGCTACTTAGCTCCAAAAAAAGATGACCTATTTTTCATCCTTAAACAGGCTAGAATCTAAAACATGTTAATTACATTAATTATACTGCCATACATATTAGAAAAGCAGAAGGAGAGCTTCCTGCATAACCAACAAGAATACAGGCAGTGGCACGGGTAAAGTGCGTGAACTGTAAACAGTTCACGCAAAAGGTCAAAAGACCTTATTTCTTGACGCGGTCATCACAAGTACAAAAGGGAGACAAAATAATGCAGTAAGTGGTTTCTGGATGTCTTTTCCAGCAGCCATTGTACAACGGATATGTATTTTTGGTATAGTTTTAGAGTAGTTACTGGGCTGAATATGTTCTTTTTTTTCAGTCTGCATACTCAATTAGTGATTAGTCAATTGCTAAATTAGTTGACAACTGATAAACCAATTAATCATGATTAATTTGGTAAATCGGTTCATACTTGGTTTAGTGCTTAAGCGAGAACAGAAAATTCCAACCAGTCATTGAAAACGGTAAATGAAATGTATTAAATCTGGTAGGGAATTTAAAATCAAACTATCACTACCAAACCATCCCTTTCAGATTTTGACAAAAAATATATCAAATATTAACCTTTTAAAGCCTCACATGGTGATTTTGTAAACATTTTCATTGAACTGATAAATTGGCTCCGATTTCCTTAATTCTAGAAAACTAGTGATGTATCAAAATTGGTGATTGATACATTTACATATCAATTTATATTGATAAGTAAATGTGAAGCTGATCTTGTCCATTGATCTTATCTGCCTCATCAAAGGTCTAAAAGTCAACCAATGTCCTCTTTTGCTCTGCAGTGAGAGGTTTACTGACGGATCCGTCCACCAGATCACCTCTCCACATTTGCAGTCAACTATACTCACACTACTGTTGCCAATCAATGACATTCTTGCTATATTTTGCAACATGTCGGACAAAAAAATCTAAATTGGAATCACCAGGTCAGGCTTTTTAAAGACTGACATGCTTAAACGTTTGAAGGCTGTCAACATTTTAATCAACTACGACAAAAGCAAAGAGAAGCAAAATGCAATAAAAGTATTTTAAACCGAGCAGGTGTTGGGAAGTAAAGTTTCCCTGCTGCTATATTTTTAAAACATGGATCATAGCATGTACTCACCTTGAGAGGCAGGGTTGGGTTTTATCTCGAACTGCGATCAGCTGATGTTCTGCACCTGGATACACGCAGTCAACTGTGATCTATGAGCCAATTACGGCAGAAACGACTGTCTAAGCATTACCAGGGTCGAAAGGACTGCCTGGGATATTAAACAGATTACATTATACCCAAAGTGAAGTGTGATGGCTGCAGACAAGAGAGGCCTTCAGTGTTGGCAGTGGAAGGCCCCCCCATCGATGGCTTCCTGGTCTCTTAACCTCCACGCTGACACACACGCTCACAAGACCAGAGCTGCACCTGGCGGCCGGCCAGGTTTGGGTTTTACCGTCTGCGTGACTCGACTGTGCTGCGACACCCTGTTCTGTGATGGGCAGCAGATTGCTGAAAGCCCTTTCACTGAAATGAGAGCTTGGCAGAGATGATCAGCCAACAGGTTCAATACTGCATCAGACGATTTCAATATAAAAACGCAGTGTCAGACTTTCAAACTGTTCCCTGCCAAAGACTCAAAATATTGAAAACATTTTATATTTTACAAGACTGGCTGCTTGAAAGTAATGTTTTGAAATTCTCCATCTGAACCGACTTGCAGGGAAAAGAGAAAATTAATCAAGAGAAGCAATAAAGGGGCAAGTCTTTATTGCAGAGCTTTACATTTCAGGTGGGAAAATCGTTTAACAGGATAACTTGTCCATAAATCTGACTTTTTATGGAACAGTGGCAAGAAGAAAGCTCCTGTTTTGTAGTTCACTACATGAAAGACTATTGTAATAAGCAATACATCAATTACTTTCCTAATAAATTAAAATGACTTTGATAAACTCCAGGCATGATTGTTTTCTCTTTTCTGTCTCTTTCTTCCAAAAACTGATGACAAATGGCTTCAGTCTGGTGCTTTGGTTTCCACTTACCCATTTTTTGAAGGGCAATTTTGTTGTTTTGGATGTTTTGCTTATTTACTTTGGATATTTAAAATGTCTTCCAGTTTCAGTGTTATTGATCTTTGAGATCGTGTATTTACTTGAAAATGGTTTCAAAACAATAATATTATTGTTTATGGCAATAACGTTGGGGACAACTTATTGTCCAGCAGAATTTGGCCTAGGTACATGTGATGTAACATGATAAACTATTGTATAAAATCGAGTTGAGTCAGATTTTAGAGGTTGTATGATTTCTCTTTTGTCTTTGGTAAAAGACTACAAGCCATTTCTCCCACTAGCACTAGAGTTGCATGTTTGTTTTGAGTGTATTTACCCAGAATGCTCCTGTACTGTAGTTTACTTCCTGTTTTTTTTTTTTTTTTTTGTGCTTTCTGGTCTGCTTAACATTTGCAATCAAACCAAAGTTCACTTCAACCGAACCGAGACCAGGGAGTGTTTGTCGTTTTGGTTCAATTGCAAATGAACTAGAGTTGGATTTAAGCAAATTAAACAGGACTGGTGGGAATTCCCCTTTAGTAACAGAAGAATTAGCTGAACTTTAAAAGCATCCTAGGCATTTCTTACTCACAAAACCACCAACAAATGGCCATGTGGACACAATAAAATCTGTCCCAGCCACTGTATGGCTCAAACGATCTTCAGAAAGATGAATATAAATTCAGTATTCTTGGAAACACAGACGTAAGAGACCGTTGTATACTTTTTAAAAATACTTTAAAGTGAAGTCAACCTACAGTCCAAATGCATTTTTTAAGACTGGTGGAAAACGAGCTGCATTGAAGTCTCCCAAGCTAGCTGGCAGGTAAAACATGATCTGAAATGCCCCGAGGCTGTGATGTTGGAAGCAACTTTTAGCAGAAAAATAAAACTTTCTGGCAAGCTAGTACAAAATGCATCATTTAAACTGCTACAGGGACGAGTAGTATTTTAAAATGACTGACCGAATGTTCTTGCCTTGTCCAGCTTTCTGTGGCCAACATTTCTCTTTAGTCCAGGGATTTTTATTTTTTTCATTTACATAAACAAATCATTTAATATAGAGAAGATAATTTGGAGGCATGAACAGAAGGAAGAATCTTAAACGTGAGGTACTATGATTAGGATATTTTTATGGACTATACAAAACATGTTTCTTACATTTTTGCACAAAATTATTATTAGACGATGAGATTTTAGTCTGATCACTTCTGCCTAATTTATCACTATAAAATGATAAACGATACAATAAATGCACAACATAGCTACAAACAGATATGCAGTTAAACAGACATGCGTCTTCGAAAAGCAGAAATAGAGCCTCCTTCACAACCAACGAGAACACAAGAAGTGGTTTTTGGATGTTAAATCAATAACATCTCTGTAAAATGCTTGTCTTTTCCAGCTGACCAAACGTGCTGGAGCTCAGCCTGGGTTGCTAGGTAGCGGGACTGGGCGTGGCTGGGGTTGCTAAGTAGCGGGGTTGGGTGTGGCTGGGGTTGCTAGGTAACAGGGCTGGGCTTGGCTGGGGTTGCTTGGTAATGGGGCTTGGCTTGTTTGGGGTTGCTAGGTAACAGGGCTGGGCGTGGCTGGGGTTGCTAGGTAGCAGGGCTGGGCGGGGCTGGGGTTGCTAGGTAGCAGGGCTGGGCGTGGCTGGGGTTGCTAGGTAACAGGGCTGGGCGTGGCTGGGGTTGCTAGGTAACTGGGCTGGGCTTTTCGAATTAGATTTAACAATTGAGAGGTTTTTTAACTTGCTCGTTTTCCAGATTCCAGAAATTCAACTGGATGTGTTTTTTGTTTTGAAGTGCTGTTTTTAGAACCAGGTGAGGCTGAAATGGAAGCAGAAATATTTAATTTCCCTTTTGAATCAATAAAGTATTTTCAAATTTGAATTTGAAAAACGTACAAAATCTGATTGTTAGTCTATTTTCATTGCACAAAGACACAGAGAATTTGGCAACTAAAAGTCATTGTTTGGCTACTGGAGTAAAACAAAACAAAAAAAACATTGAAAAACTGTAATTCCTTTAATTTTACACCTTAGGTCCCCTTCAATAACCCACATCTTTTCTTTGCACCTTGCAGTGAGTCTGTGTCACTGATAATCTTTAAGGTGTTATTGTGACATCCTCATTACTTTGTCCTTCACACACTTTAAAGTACTGAACGTCCTTGTGGCGCTGCTTGCCATTCATAGGTGGTTTGCACAGGTAGAGCAGCCTCGGGCCATTGCTTTACTCTCACAGCTATTTAAAGAGCTCAGAGTATGATGCCTGTCCCTGCGCTGGAGATAGTGAGGGCTTACACTTGAAACAGAATCAGTCAAAGCACTGGCATTGACTCATTCAATGAAACCACACCGAGACAAGATGGCAGCACAACGATTCGTATCTATTAGTTTTACATTAAGAAATGTATTAAACCGCACAATGCATGCTGGGAAACGACAGCTTCAATGGTACAGGATGCACAAGACACAAAGAACTGGGAAAGGGAATCAGAAAAATTATTTATTTTCAAGGAGAAGCAATTCAGATTGGCCAAAGAACCTCTGCAGCTACTTTTCCATGATCACACAGCAACATAACCTTTTTACAAGCATGTATTTCCTAGAAAAATCCCTTTAAGCTGCAAAAACCTCCATAGGTTCATCTCTTAATCTCTCTAATGCACCAACATGTTCATAATAAACATGTATTTATTTAAGAAAACAAACTTTGTACGAATAGGTAAATGTTTTCCCAAATTTTAGAGATAATTTGCTAAAATGCATCCAGAATATTTAGCTTTTAGGCGACCCACATGAGTGCTTGGGTTTGATCGTATGAGGTGAAATGTTGTGGCAAAAGAAGATCAACACTTAATGTCAAAGTGGACATAATTATGAGATAGCTTTGACTGTGGAAATTTTAATGTTTAGTCTAAAAATCTATTTTGTAGAGAAAAATAGATTTTTCTCTACATAATAGAATAAGAAACTAAAAGTTTCTTATTCCATTTGCTGCACATTTAACTTCCTAACATGCAGTCTGGTCTTTCAACATTCATTTGAGTGAGGATAAAAATAAAAGTAAAGTTTGATCAGCTGCAGAAGATGACTGGCGAAAGCCAGAGGATTTTATGAACTTGGGGTTGACGTAGAAGCAAACAAGTCCATCTCTACCTCAAGTCCTTTAATTTACTTAAAGCCTTTTATATTATATTTGGTGAAATGAATATGACCTTTTTTGAAGGTTGGTGAATCATTTCACATTTTGACGTTCTGGTTGACGTTTCTCCTCAACGGCGCTTGTTCTCCACCCGCTCAGCAGACGTGCTCAGAATGTCTCACATTTTTACCCTCCAATTCAAATTTGCCGTCAGGATGTTGTCCCAGATTAGCCGCAATCATTAGAAGTTATTACAAAATATTACAGTATGAAGAGAAATCTCTCGTCTCCTCTCATAAATGTGAAATTCAGTGAGCTGCCTGAATCTTTCATCCTGAGAAACTACTTGATTAATGAAATCTCTAACACCTTCAGAGTTTATTCAAATGTTTAGCTTTTAATTGGATTCATGAAGGAAGATTCCTATAAGTGGAAATGTTGTTTTTTCCAAGAGAATTTGTGATTTAGTCTTCAGGTAAGAATTTTCATAAATAAAGTTGGGTTTTGCCTGAAGGTTAAAAATATGTTTGTGGAAAAAAGGATGGTTGTGCGTGAAATAAACATGACTCATGACCGAGCAAAGACTCCTGCCTAGGGGAGAAAAAATACAAAGAGCAGACAAAGTTATTGGCAGTAATAGTGGTGTAAACGGCTACAGAGACAGCTAAACACAGAACTACTTAGCTAAGGGTAACTCTATTAAAAGAATGAAGTAAATTAGAAACAAATGTAGTCAGAGTAAGCAAGAAGCACATTGAATTTAGTTCTCTACGAGTTTTATTGACGATGCAAACTGAATATAACTTAGCTAAATTTAAACAAGACTCTTACAGAGTGAAGCATCTGTAAAAAATCCTGAAATATGACCTGAATGTAATGTTTATAATCTGTCTTTTATTACAAAATCTAATAGGAATGGACAGAAATAAAATTCTTTAACAATGTATTACCTGGGTAAAGCTAAATAGCATTAGCTAGCTGCAGCTTTGAGCACAGAACAGTAACACTACTTTTTCCCGTTATTGGGGCTCATTTCAGTTATCGGTTAATTTCATAATGGAGTGGATCGTCTTCATGTGAAAGTACTGCTCAGCATGTTGATCTGAACAACGTGGTTTTGTGGCGCATCATTGGGCTGAACCAGAACCGGAACTGAAAGCAGTGGGTTAGCGCCTCAGCATCTGGTGATAAAACGTACACTTTTTATTTTTCAAAATTAATTTCCTTAAATCTAAAACTTATGTAACTTTTAAGCAGAAATCCATCAGACAGACCTTTGGTTTTTGCTGCACAAGCTTGTTTTTCATATGCAGAAATTTAACTCAAAAGTAGCGATACTTAATATCGCTACTTTTTACTTGAGTAAAAGTAAAAAGTAAAAATTCTCTTAAAAGTAAATTTTCCCAAAAAAGTTACTCAAGTAAATGTAGCTAATTGCTACCCAACTTTGGATTTCAGTAGTTGATATAGTGTGTTAGTTACCATTAAAACCATTAACTATCAAACTATTATTCATTTAAACCTGCAGGATGTTTCTCCTATGACTGTAATTAAGTCTTATGGAAAAGGAGGGGAAGTGTAACCAAGAATTACCATCCTGTCTTTGCATTTGCATCCCATCACAGGGGAATCTCTGCATTTAGCTTGAGAATTTTCTGGAAACACCACAATTATGTTGTCAAATGAGCCATTGCAGGGACAATTAGGCTTCCTGAACATGTGTGGAATCGTAATATCACCAGACGCACTTGTAGATTGAGGAGGAGTTCAGGCGGGCCTCATTCAGCTGCATAATTTACGTTTACATCCATGGATAACGACCAGCAGCACTCGGGTTTATTTGCAGTCTACATGTGCTCACAGTTGGCGTACATCTATCCGAGTGCAGCACACGTCATGTTTGCTCCGTCGGCTTAAATAATTCATTCAGGTGTTGCTGCTGTGCATCGAAGAAGCCTTCTATCAACACAAACACCTATTGCGGTTTTGCTCCATGCAACTGCTGTTCAGACTGAAGAAAAGTACAGAGGAGAAAAAGTAACCTTTCTGTTCCCAAACAGAAAATCTTTCCTGTCTGATTTATGCAAATTCCACCACTTCCTCAATTTTTTCCAGCTTATTTAATCATAAAATTGCTTTGAGAATGATTCAAATTGAAAAGTCACTTTGCTCCACTGATTTGCTTTAAAGCAATAATGGAGGCGATGACAGCAGGAGGAGCAGCACATTTCAGAACGATGAAAGTCAGTCAGACACTCGGTTTTTACTGATCCAGATCAGCGAGTTTGCGATGAGAAACAGGAGTTCAGGTCATGAGGGGAACAATTATTCCAAACATTATCGAGATTTTTCATCTTTTGTTTGTGTCCCAATCCTTTTTCTGACTGCCAGAAAATGCTAATTCTGAATGTGAAGTGGTAATTGTTGACAGGAAAGCACAATTGATATTGTTATGATTGTCTGTGTAGCACCATGTGTTTTTGTCCCCTTGGAGTTTTATGGGTGATGTAAAAACATCTGGTAATTGGATGTTTGGCAGGAAGCACACATTCTCTAAGGAAGCCTGCCGTAATCCAGAACACATTCAAAACAAAAGTGTCGTCTGCAGAGAACAGATCTGAATTAATTTACTTTTTTTTTTGTAAACCACCCGGTAAAGGGAAACTGTGATGTAAGGATACAGAAAGGAGACACTGAACCCAATGAGAATTTCTGATTAACACTTTTTTTGCTTTAAAGGTGACCCAATATATTTCCTTGAACCAGTTAGGATACATCTATGGGCGAAACAAAATTATTCTTGGATAATAAGATTTTAGTCTTATTTCAGAATGAGTTATTTTAGGGCCTCTTGTCACTTTAAATTCAGATTAGCTGCTGGCCACGCCCACAACTCAATGTTTACACTCGCACACGAAAATGGCTGCAAACAGATGCATAGCTATACAACTGCACATCTTTGAAAAGCATCAGTAGAGCCTCCTACACAACCACCAAAAATGCAACAAGAGGTTTTTGGATGGTAAGTCGACAACAAAACACTTGTTTTTTCCAGCAGCTATTGTACACCATATAGAGCGGTGAAACCAGCAGACCAAATGTCCTGGAACTTAACTTTGGTTGCTAGGTGACAGGCAGAATTCTGCTGGGGTTGCTTGGCAACCGGCTGGGCTTTGCTGTGGTTACTGGGTAAAGGGTCATGCCTGGTGATTCAAAGTCAGAAATACTTTATTAATCCCAAAGGGAAATTAAATGTTGTTGTAACTCTTTTAAAAGAATTACTAAAAAACATAACTTCAGATTTCAGTTATGTAAAGATTAAATTCAGTTGACATGCTTTACTAGACTTTTTAAAGAATTGTAAATACATATTTTGCATAAATTAAATTAATTTATATAGACTAGACTTTTTAAAGAATTGTAAATTCATGTCAGCCTCCAATGTTTATCTAAATTTTCTCTAAAGAAGCAAATTATTTCTGCAGAGTAATAGGATTGCTCTTATTGCAAAAATTGGTGATTTTATTAGCGTTGAGCTGATTTTACTCAAATCTTCCTTATTTTACATGCTTGGTTGCATATTTAACTGGCGCTGCATCTTCAGCAGGTATATTAGAGAAGAAAAGTATATAAAACCAACAGAAAACTGGTTATTTTGTCTCCATCAGCTTGCGTCCAGAGTATCCATGGCAACCAGTCACTGTAATGCAAAGGTGTCCAAGGAAAGTGTTTTTTTTTTAATGGCCATCCTTTTGGGTTTCTCTTTAATTTCACAGTAAATGTGACCAAATTTATACACTGACTTCTACTTAAAACAGACTTTAGAGAACCAAAATCTACTCGTATTTATTGAACCTGCTTGACACAGCAAGCATTTTAAAAGACAGTAAAAACCTGTACTTATTGCTGAGAATATGCAGAATGTTATTCTTTATTTTTTATTTTTCTGAGCCTAGAAGAATTTGAAAACTGGACATCTGTTTAGGTTTTGGATCAACAATTATTTAAAAACTTCCCCTTCCTGAAAAAAACAAACAAACAAAAAACTAACGTCTTTACTTATTTAATCAGAATTGTCAAATGTTTAGTTTATTGCTGAAGAGTATAAATTTTTGTAATTTTTTGCAGTTTTAGACATTTTTTGACCCATATGACATCAGTTATTGCTGTAACGGCTGACGGGAAGTGATATTCTCGCCACTTCAGTTTATTAATTGGGGCTTTATCTCAACAAATACAGGCCATGCAGATTTAGCAGCGTATGAAATGCAACTTTCATAGTTGCATTGTTGTTCTTCATGTCTTTCAGCTTAATCTGAGCTTTTATTTTGATATAATTGAAAGTAAGAGAGGATTGTCTGCAGAATCTCTTTCAAAACCTCCTTTCAATTTAATTTTATGGATGAGCAGCCACAGAGAAAATGCATTACTTTCACAAAGCACACGTATCTCTGCTCCCAGCTCCAGGAAGTCTTCGCCATGTATCTCAATTTTTAAAGCAGAATCAGGCGCGTATTAAACACAAATGTATATACTGTATGAACATATGGATGTTTGTGCAACAGTTCTTTGTTTTGTTAAGAGAACAAATCCACTCCCACTATTAAACTTTAGCAGTGTGTGTAAACACACAGTTTCTTCTGCTGTTTGGTTGTCTAAACAAGTTTAATATTTCCCATTAAATTTCAATTCAGGGATTTCACACTTCTGTTTGCTCTGCGCCTGGCTTGCGCTGCTTAAAAAGAAAACATTTCACCAGATACTCATTTGTCAGTTGAGTAATCAGTTGTTTACTTGGACTGTGTGATAAAAATGGCAATTTCTGTAACAGATACAATATCTCTTGCAAACAAACATGAATTTTTATTTATGATTTCCTTTTCCACTAATTTGTATGAGTTCTTGTTTCCACAGCTGTTGGGTTTTAGATAGTACTTTTTATTTTCTGCACTGTGCACAATTTCAAGCTGAATGAAAGCTTGGTAAAATTGCAAGGAGTGGAAATAATTTGTCTTTTATTGTAAGTTATTCTTAGCTTGGATGGATTTTGACCTTGTGTGTTGAGAACAGGACTGCATGCATTTCAGGAGATGTGAAAAATTAAACCAAGCTATTCTTTATAATTAGTGTAAGATAAATACAGTGTTGGTGTAGCGCTTTAGCGTTAGCGGAACTAATGTTTATGATTAATGCTTCAGGCTGAATAACTTTTTAGCTAGCAGTGCACACCAATGATTATCACATTTTCTGGCATGTATATTTACCAACTGTTGTGGAAAGCTGAGGTTTGGAAACATCCATTTATTAATATTGTAATGTCTTATTTTTATGCATTTTAAAAATTTTATTAAGTTCAAGAAACTGCACACAATTTCATATTTGTTCTTGTAATTATATATTCCCAAATAAATCAGATTAAACAGTTCTCCTACTTTTTGTTCTTCTACGAAATACTTTTATTAAAAAATATATAGTAAATTACCTCTACTTGAGTGAAGATATATTATCATGCAACTCTTAAGTGCAATTTTTGGCTTCTCTCCCCACCTCTGGTTAAATATTATATCACTGGAATAGCCTATTTGTAGAGATGTATTTTCTAATCTGTACATTTTACGCAGACTTATTATTTAATGTTGGTTGCTATGATGTAAAAGTTCATGCTATTGATTTTGAGGTAATTTATTTAAGAAGACGTGCAGAGACAATCATCTCAGAAGGGAAGAGTTAGTCCTTATCTCTATCCTCTGGAGGCCAAGGTCTACGATTTCCCTCCATTCACAGCCACATTACGTACCAATCTGAGGAAGAAGTGTTGAAATCACTCTCCCCATCTGCCTTGTGCTTTTCTAGCCTCGTCCTCATCAATCTTTCTTTTCTCCTGCAAGTATTCCTGCAGCCCGTCATCATCTTCACTTACATCTGATCCATCTTCACTTTGCTCAATGTGACGATGGAGATTTCTGCTTTCTCTAAAAAGATCGTTAGAGGTTAAATTCATCCTGTAAATCAGGAAAAGTACGACCTACAGAGTTTAGGAGTAACTGGAACTTTACTGCAACCAACATGAAATTTAATTGTAAAGATCAAAACAAAATGATAAATGTACTGGCTGTAAATGCTATACATATCTAAATGAACAATCCTGCTTTGGCTACAGCATAATGATTGATCTTGAAATTTCTCATAATGGTGTGTTGTTGCCTTCTAACAAGTTGTTTCATCAGCAACTATGTTTAATTATTGGGGTTTGCTTGCCTTTATAGGTTTGTTTTTACACTGCTTGATAAATGAAAGATAGTAAATTTTGTGTCAATTTAAAGGTGTGGTATTGATTTTTGTGTTTGCAGTCTTTTTTTTTGCATTGTGGAGATGTAAATTGTCTGAGGCAGCATGGTACCATATAAGAACGATAATAAATTGCTGAGATTAATTATTGGTGAAACTATATGGAGGACTGAAACTGACAAATGGCCCCAGTAAATAAATCAATACACTTAAAATGCACCAGAGTTGGACGAATTGGCTGGAAATGTATCACAATACTCATATTTTATTAAAGATTCTGCATCAGATTATTTCCATTTTGATCAGGTTTTGCTTCAAAAAGAAGTGAAATGAGTCGGTGGCTGTTCAGTTTCTGTTGTAACAAATATAATGAAATTCCTCACGGAGAGGAACAGAAACTTAATAATGGAAATAATTTGTTTATTTTCTGAGAGTTTTGTGCTCTACAACAAGGATTTCTGAATATGGTATTCCTATTAAATCTATTAAATCAAGACTCCATTTGGCATCAAAGTAGAAAGGCCAAGTCAATAGAATCAGTTTATATGTTTATAACACCTTTAACAATAGAGATTAAAGTCTTTAGTCTCTGCAGTTAATGTGATAATGACCTTATTAAGAGAAGTCATATTACCACAGGGTCTTAATTTGTTGTGGCAGGTTAATTGTCTCTGGTTCCACTGACAGCCTGTGGCCTCTGGATTTTACCGACAGTGATTCAGCTCTTCCCGTGTTTTTTGTTTCTTCTACCTGGTGCTCTATCATCTGTTTCCCCATCATCACAGATCATCATTCTAGGCTTTGTCCTTACCTGCCATACCGCTGCACACCTGGGACCCGCTTTAGCGTCTTCCATTCATCATCCTCTCACCCCTCTTTCTAATTTCCTTTCTCACTTTCCGTCTTTTTGTTCCCGTCTCTGGGCGTTTGTTGATTCAGACCGGATGTGTTTAGTATGCAGAGCGACTTGGTTGAAGTGGATAAAGGTGTTGGAAATACTATCAACAAAAAGAGAGAACTCCATGTTGGTGTGAGCAGCTTGATCAGTTGATTTTATTGATTTATATAACCAACAAAGGCAACCAAAGCCTGTCGAAATAAGCAATTAATAAATTTAAGCAATTGATAAATTAAAAAGAGTTTGATAATTTTGCTTTTTTTAAGGGCAATTTTGTTTGGAGACATCATAGTCCATTTTATCTCTTTTTTTTATTTTAGTTATTGGTTTCTGTTTTATTTTGAATATTTTTAAATATCTTCCAGTTCTTGAAGTGTTCTTTATAAAAAATAAAGTTTGTATCTGAAAGGGCGAACTTGAATTATTAAGCCATTATCAATGCATTACTTGAAAATTGCCCCAAAATATTACCATTCATCGCAATAATTACTGGGAGAATTTATCGTCCAGGAAAATTTATTACTGGGACAAGCCTAGTAAAATAAAAAACCCCCCACAAAAACAAAAAGTGGAAATGCTTCTTTACTAAATGATACTACTTCAACTGCTAGCTGCAAAAGAAAAACAAAATGTCAAAATAGAAACACAATCCCCACTTGTCTCCGTAGTCTCGTTCTTTTGGTCAATATCCAGAGTTTGTCAGCATGTATGAGTGGGAACGCCACGCCAATCAGCCCATTGGTCTCCATGAACCTTGGGAATCTTAAGGAAATTTAACAAGATGGCTGAAATCACATCATAAGCATTTCGTATTAGGGATGAAAACGATTAATTTTCAACTTAGGCTTTTTAGTGTCACAGTTTGGCCGTCATTCAGCAGAGGGCGCCACTGGTCATTCTTAAGTGGAGTCAATTGGTACAAAAACAAAGATGGTGGAACCATACCAGAATGGGAAGGAGAAGCAGTCCAAACAAAGTCCGGTGTGGGATACACAATATTTCTGTTTTGAAATATAAACATTCGACAAACTCCTTAGTTACTTTTTTTTATTCACCGTGTTCTGAAAAATCTACCCCTTAATGTCATGAAAAAAATGGTCGACCCTTTTCATATAAAAATGGCTGCTCATCAGTTTGGAATATTAAGATCAATCAGCTCTTAATCAATAACTTACTTTATGTCATTTGCTATTGTCATTAATGAGTAATTAGTTTTTTGTTTTAAATGTCCTAAATACTACAGACTTGACTGGCAGCAATAACGCCTGAATGTTTGAAGAGAAACTACACTGGAAATTTTTTTTTGGTTATTTGCTGCTTATTCATGATTTAGCAAGAGGGACAATTATATTGGTTTGTCATAATTTGAAAACTAATTTTAATATTTACTGAGCGCATCCTTGATGTTAAAATCTGTTTGATCTGGAACACTGAGCTGTAAAATGGAGAAAACGAAGCAATCTGAAAATGTTTCTCCAGCACTATTAGCACTACAAAGTTACAATAACCTAGGCTATTATTAATTTTAATATAGCAACCAATTAGAGCTCTCTGTATCGAGGAAATCTTTGTAACCTGTGGATTTGATCAAAAGGAACAGAAAGATGGAAGATAAGCGTATAACACACACACACACGCACACACACATACTCACGGTTGCACTGGAGAGTTTGGTGTCTCTTGTCAAGCTGACCTGCTGTTAGCTAAAAAAAAACAAAACAAGCAAACTGATGTATGAGAAGAAAGTGAATGTGGGAAGATGTAACAGAAACCTGGAAAAAATGGGTAAATACTCTACTTTACTTTGAGGCGTACAGCTCAAACATTTACAAAATAAGATTAAATTTATGATCAGAAGTAAAAATGAAGAATGAATAAGGAAATCTTAAGATGAAATCTTAGGAACATTTAAAATAAATCTTTCATATTTGCTACAGAGTTCTTGGCTTGTTTTTCATCTTTCTTACAGAAAAAACCAATTAGGATGCCAGAGTTTGTGATTTAAAAACAAGACCATGATAGATAAATTTAAGCAGTGTTGTTGTTTTGAGACCATTTTCAAGTAATATAAAAGTAATGTCAAAATAATGCAAGTTATGGAGGAGGATATGGCTGGAAAACGTATCATGATATAAGCGTTTCATATCAGTCAACACTGATAATTATTGATTAGTTTTTGTTTTTGTTTTAAATATCTGAAATACTGCCAAACCTTTGGTGTTACCTTTCCTGTTTTACTCCATGCCATTTATTTATTTTTAAAGCAGTTACGAGGCACAATGGCAGAACCTTAAACTGCTGCTGCGCCAGTTACTCAACAGGTTGTTGCTAGGTAACCAAAGAATGAGTGAGTTGCTAGGTAACCAAAGAATGAGTGAGTTAGTCAATTCCTCTTTTGGATGAAACTGGACAGTTAACGCCACTAGTTTGACCGTATTTCAGATATATATATATATATATAAAAAAAAACAACAACTAATCAGTAATTATCGTGATAAGTTTTTCAGCCATGTCGGCATAATACTTTACATTTCTGTAAACTTAAAATTGTCTGACAAAATCAGCAACTAGTCGAAGTGAAACCTAAATAAAACAAATCAATGCAGAGCAAAGAATTGACTGGTGCAACTTGTCCAATATAATAGAATGTGGGGCCATTTTCTGATTTTGGCCAGGCATGTATAATATTTTCTACTACATTTGTTTATGTTTTAATTCATCAGTAAATGTAGCAATTACAGAACTCTGCTGTTTGTAACTCCCAGCTGGATCACTGTGAAATTAGTATCAATTTTTTACTTAAGATGGAGGGAAAACACTACATGCAGTTTTTCTTTTCCAGCAAACTGTCTGCCAGGTCATGTTGCAGAGACCTGGGTCATTGAATTTAGAATTAAAACAGCTTAATTATTTGCCCATTAAAAGCTAAATTGCCTTAAGATTCACATTTATTAAGAGAAAATACTAAGAGCAGGTCAGAAATAAGTGTGGTTTGCCACATAGCACTAAAATATGGAGCCAGAACTGCTGACCTGTGAAAAATGGGTTTTGCATCTGCGACTGATTTTTCTTTCTTTCTTTTGAAGCTCAGTCACATCTTTAAAGCCTTATAGCTGAAGACTAAGCCTATTTTTATTTGTTTATCTCACAGAATACATTTAAAGTTTGTGGTAACGTGACAATGTGGAAAAGTTTAAAGGGAGCTGATGCATTTGCATGTAAGCTCACGTTCTGATGGTGCCAATGTGCAACAGTGTTAAGCAGTTAGAAGAGAACCATTGACCTTAACCCGTTTGAACCCATTTGTTTAGCATGAATAAAGCCACTTAATTATGAAAGAACTGACATTCTTCTCAATTAACCTTTCAATAAACAATTTAGGAGGCATGGAGTCAAACGCTGAATTAAAGTGTGCAAACAAAGCCTGGCAAAGTCTTAATGTGCTAATGTTTGCCTATCGAATGTATCATGCAGATGATTCAGTCACTTTCATGTAGCAAACACAGGAAGTTGACTCAGAAGACTATAAACAAAATGCAAAAATTACCTGTATAATAGTATATTTTTTCTTATACAGTAATCACCTTAGTATAATTGTTTTATACATTTATGTATGATTTCTGCATGTTCTACTTTGCAAAAGCTTAATATCTATTTAAAAATGTATACATAAAATGTAAACCTTTTCACTTTCATTTGTAAATAAGTTATCAGATTTTTTTATTAATATTATCTACATAATCAAAAATACGAGGACTGAAGCAATTAATTGTGATTAATCGAATATTTAAATAATTGTCAACAAATTTAATGGTTGATCAATTCAGTTAATTGCAGCATACAGATTCAAAAAAAGGCAATTTTCAGAAAGAACAAAACAATCAGAGCAACACTGAAGCCAGAAATGTACAAAAAAAATGAAAATCTTGCATTTAAGATGAAGGAAAAAAAATTGTTCTATCCAGAACTCCTCAAGAGGAATAGTTTTAGTTTTACCTGGTACAAGCTCAGTAAAAAAAAAAAAAAAAATCCATTAAACATCTTTTGTTATCTAATTAATAATCGGTTAATAAAAAAAAAAAAAAAAAAATCAGATCAGCCCTACACTGTAGATGCATCCTTTGCAATAAATGAGTAAGAGTGCAGGAGACGAATGTTGTGTTGGAGCATTTTAGACAATAAAATGTTTTTCACGTTTAAAAATAATTGTTTATTTGCATATTTTAAGGTATTTTGAATATTTTATATAAAAAGGGTCATGTTTTTGCAGAATCTGCCTTTTTTTTTTGATTAATCGATTAATTGTCAGAATAGTTGATTACTAAAACAATCGTTATGAGCTGCAGCCCTAAATAATAATGCTGTGTTCTAATTGTATTGTCATTGTTGAACTGTATCTAATTAGATTACATTAATCAGACAGATTTGTAGACCCTTCATTACAGATCCTAGCAAAAAACACAATTGAATATAAACAAACAGTGGAGGATGCTTTACAAAGAGAGAAATCAAGCATTACAGCCTGTTATTGTTGCCGCTCCACAATGCAGCTTTGAACGACGCGGAAAAAGACCTGCGGAAATGAAGAATTAAAGCGGCGGTGCAGTCTGGGAGAACAAAAGGCATGAAGGCCACTTTGAAAGGAAGCGAGGCATCATGCCAGAGGAGATGGGGCGAAGCATAAAAAGCACTCATGCCTTGGACAAGTTGCTGTGCTTGCGCTAGTGGCGCTGAGGGCTAAGGCAACATGCCCAGCGGTGATGAATGGTTCCTGTCAGGATAAGCCAAACAAACAGATCTGTACAGTGTATGACAACAGTCCTGTAGGCGCTGCAGTGAACAATGGCACTTCCCTGCTTGCTATGGAACAAAAACTCCATATATCTGGCTGGACACGCTTGCTGGAGGAATACAACCGTTTCCTCTTCATGCACTTGGAGTTTTGATGCTTTTGGAGGACAGAAATCAACAAAAAAAAAAAATCTAATTTTATGCATTAAACCTCATTGAAAACCTCCTGGTTATTCCTCCAAATATTAACTTCTGAGGGAAAACGTTATGAACTTGTTTTCTTTGCATTATTTGAAGCTTCTTCCTGCAACAACTGAACCTTCAAGACTCTTATTGAGCTAAGATCATCTTTTTTCACTCATTGGACAGCGAAGATGTTTCCCAAACTTCACACAAAACTCTTTTTCTATACTCTTCTAATGTTAATAATACACAAATCACCCATGAACAAGTTTGTTTTCATAAAAAAATGGAATTTATACTTAATATACACACCATTTCTACCAATGTTGGTCAAAATTTGCAGTCATTTTGACTGCAGGGAATTCTGAGGTATTTTCTTGTAAAGTATAAAATAAGTATTTTTTTTCAAGACAAAAAGTAATTCATAACATTTAGAGAACAAGTAAAAGAAATAATAAAATTAAATCATTCATATGAAGATCTGGAAAAAATTAAGAGCCTACTGAACTGCAATTTTTCATTATTTTGACCATTTCTCAGAAACATGTTGTCAGTAGTTCACAGAATAAAATAATGTTCATTTTACTCAAACATAGACCTATAAAGAGTAAAATCTGAGAAACTGATCGTTTTGATGTGGTCTCCATTTTTTCCAGCGATGAATTTTCATGCACCAAATAAAAAATATGCATATTTTCTTCCTCAGTGAGGAAGACACTCAACTTCTCCTATGTTAGTTAGAATTACCAAAATTACTTCCATGATGCTAATGTCAGAAAATGAAGTGAGAAAATGTTTTTTATTTATTCATTTTTTTTTATTTTTTTTTTTGTAACTTTCGTTGTAAATTGTGTTTAAGCATTTAATTTGAGCAGGAAGTTTCTGTGGTAATCTTAATTGATACACTTCAATTATCAAAAATATGGAGAAAATACTTCCAGAAACTTTATTGTGCTGTACTGAATAATGAGTGTTTAGTTCTACTAATATTTTTCAATGAGGACATATTGTCTTAAGATATAATTAAATTATTTTGAGTTGATAGATTTACCCTTTTTTATCCAGATTATTTGGTCATAAGATAATTCTCCATAATCCTGTTGCAATAAGCAATAAATGTACTTTTGTTTACTTTGGCTCCAAGAAAACTTCTAGCAAGTGAAAAGCGTTGTGGAGTTGGAGGAAAAAGTTGGAGGTGAAGTAGATTTTGGTTTCATGTGACTGAACTATGGAGCACAGATAAATGTAAGAGTTGTTTGGTTGGGACCTAAAAGATATGCAAAGCCAAGCAAACTTTAGTGGAGGCGATGCAGGCCTGTCAGGGAGTTTAAAGCAGCACACTTTATGTTTTAGTAACGAGTACATGCTGTAAACTGCGTCAACGATGCAAACAAGTGTTGGCAAAGCATGCACAATCAACCGCAGAGTCAGACTTAGAGGGAATCTTTAAGGCAGATGGAAACCGAGAGGAAAGAAAAAAAACTGAGCTAAACTTCAAATAAACCAGAAATCCAATCAGATTTTCTCCTTCTGGAGAAGGCTTACTAATCTAATACATTGAAAATATCAAACTATGATTCCTGGTAGATGTTTTTAAAGGCATGTCTGCTGTTCATTAGATCAGGTTTCTGTCCGATCGAGACATCGTTGAGTTGTATTGAGGATAAATGACTTCTTTCCACCAGAACTGGTGGGACAAAAACAAACCATGCAAACTCCAAGAAGTGAGAAAAATAAAAACAATGATTACCTAAAAACCAGTCAGTTGAGTACCAGGTGAAATATTTGAATTAGAGGAAGCTGAAAGTCACATCAGCCCTGTTCCAGTTTGCTTTAGTCGAACTCTGGTTTGTCTAGTAAGTCTGAATCCGTAATCGAATTCTGATACGAACCAAAAAAGTGAACTATGGTTCAAAAATAGATCTCAGTTTGGTCAAAGTGAACTCTGGTGCAGTTTTAATGCCTATATGAACACCAAGCGGACTGGAGACCGCTCCAAAAGCAGGAAGTGAACTACATTGCAGGGAATTTTGGGTAAATACAACCATAAAAAACATGCTAGCCTAGCAGTAGTAGAAATGTCTCAGAATCTTTTAGCAAAGCAAGAGAAATCATTACTCTATTTTTGTTTACATTTCTTGAGGAAGGAATTTGCGCTCATTGTCTTCTTGAGGTTTTTATATCGTTTCCTTCAGTAGGTTTTGGTGCAGCGCCCCCACAGGCGAGGAGGGGAACAGGTTTGTTTTAAAGGTTTGGTTTGTTTGGCAAAGTGCTGTATGAAATCGAACCGCAGCAGCTGAAAATATAACAAATGTTTCACTTTTGATCCCCAACTGAACCAAAACTACTGGACAGTAAGGTGTGAAAACAAACCTTGAGAACTTTTATTGATGGATATCCACAGCTGAAGAAATCTGTTGTTTGTGTCAGTTTATCTTTGATTTATTTTCTGTCTAACCTCTAGAATAATGAGCTCCTTACCACCTTATTTGCTGCAGCTCTTTGACAGCAAAATAATTCACAATTTCAGATTATTACTTTAGCGTTTCTTTGTCACCATCTTATCATCGCCACGGTTCGACTTGAGTTTTATTTATCTGTGCTTTCTCCCTGACACCTTCCTCAGGGTCGTGCTGTATTTGCAGGAAACAATTGTGTTGACAAAATGGAGTCTAGTCAAGTATAAAACTCCTTCCTTCTATTCATTAAATTTGCTCACTCTCCCCGTCAGCAGCAGCAGCAGCAGTTGCTGAAGTCGCAGCTCATCCTGTTATCTCCACATCAAATTCACAATTGCTTTCACATCTGCTCCACTTGACTCATCCGCGACTCTTTCGTCCTCTGCACAACTGCACCTTCAGTCACTTAAAAATAACTCTTTCAGTGCTTAAAACCTCAGGGAGTTTTTGCACAAAGGCTTGTTGATTATATACAAAAGACTAGAACACAAATGTATTGAAAAGTTGGAGCCGTTGTGAAAAAAAGCAACAGTAAACACAAACCAGTTCATTAATTGAATACAAGGGATTTAACTGTCGACTTTGTCAAAAAAACCCTCCTGTGATCCAAAGAGAAAAGAGGTTTCAAAGCTGCCTGAAATGGAAAATATGAGACTTTATTATTGTTCCAAGCAATTCACATCAAGCTTCCTACAAACTACTGCCAACCTTTGCAAAGATTTGTGAAAAGATCCAACTCTGTGATTCTCAAAGTATAAATCTTTCTGCTGGTGCCTGCTTTTGTAAAACTGATGCTGTTGAACTCGGATCGTAAAAACTAAGCAGAAATAAAATGTCAGCCTAGGGAGGAAATTTGCTTTATGCAAAGCATCCCTCTTGTATCAGAGACTCACCAGAGCAGGTGGCCGGGTTTTTTTTACCGCCAGTCCACAGCAAAGTGGTTTCTAGGACAGAGCAAAATCTGGTCCAGGGTACTTTAAACCAAAGATACAAAATATTATGTTACCTTGAGGAACTGAGTATTCCTTCTTTTTTACGCACACAAGGTGAATGTAGGTGTTTGAAGTGGTGAGAGCGGCTGATGTTTTGACGGTAAAATTTAAGGTCTGGGTCATTCAGATTTCAAACCTGCTCAGATATAACATTTAATGTTTGATTGCAAAGTGGAACTACTTTAAAAAAGCTAAGAAATCAGTTAAAGAACAACTAGAGTTAAGCATCCAGGCACAGTTGGGGATAAATTGGCACCTTGTCTCCTTGGTGGCTGATTAAAGACGAGCTGAGGCAGTGAGGGGGCCGGCCGTATTTATTCACTCATATGAAAAAAAGTTAAGTACCAAGAAAGAGCAGTTTAATTTGGATGTGATTTGGTAGGCATGCAGGCCAGAGATGATTGAAAAGAGCTGACCTGATTATTACCCGTAACAATCTGAGAATACAGGCGCTGGTGACATGACTGGAACCATGTCTGAGCGGAGAATAGCTGGATTATTATTTTAAAGCTAATCCCTGTGGTCAGCTGACTGCTACCTGACGTAGTGAACGTAGCCAAATACATGCCAGGAAGGTTGATGTGTTGTTAGCCAAGCCGCGCAGAGTCCGATGACATCTGTGCCCGACTTTTCGATGAGAGTATTGGAGACTTTCCAACCTTGGTTGAGAACCATCTAACTAAAGAGTTTGCAGTGCTAACCCTACAGCACTAATCACAAACATTAGTCCCTCTAACGCTAAAACACTTCACCAATATGTCATTTAGCAGAAGCTAATGCTAAAACGTTAACCTCAATTTAAATGATATCTTCCGTTTAAAGACCAGTGTCTCATAATGCACTAAAATACTGTATTTATTCATCTTGTTCTCGACTGTTCGGGATTTATTTTGTTCCTGCATGTTTCTTGTTTGAAATAAAGTTAAAAGGGGGAAAAAGAGAGAGAATATGAGGCAAGGAAACAGAACTGCTGTGTAAACAATTTTCATTTACTTCAAATTAAGAGCATGGATATAAACGTCTACTTGAAAATTTCTTAACATTCGATAACCAAGCTAGAAGGTAAAGCTATTGCTAATCACTAATCTCAATTCAGATTATAATTTCCCTTGAACACCATTTAATTGTGACATTACAATTGACATGTTTTATAATAGATATTGTATTTATGCTCATATCTTGTTCTCTACTGTCCATGTTTTAATTTGCTTGTGCGCGTTTCTTCTTTAAAATAGTTTTTTTGGGGAAAAGAGCGAGAACTTGAGGAAAGGAAATGGAACTGCTGCGTAAACACCACCCACTTCAAAATAAGAGCATTAATATAAATGACTGATTACTTGAGGAATTTGTAATTTCAACCGAAGGTTTACAAACTGCCGAGTTAGATAGCGCTAAAGTGAGCTCCAGTATTAGCGCGGTAGCAGATGTGTGCCCCATTTTGTTATGTCTTCAAATCATCTCTGTTAATTCAGGTAACAATGATGGCATTTTCTTATCTTTATACAATGGGAATCTTGCTCTATAATCAGGTTATCCAGTAGTTAAACTGTATAAATCAAACTTTTCCCAGTAGAGAATGTGTGAAATCAACCAAAACATCAAACCCATCGTCATTCTGACTAAAGCCCAGTTCACACTACACGATTTTAGAATAGTCGGCCGATCATCGGCCGACTCTCAAAACGTGAGCGACCACAAACTAGCCGATTTAAAATCGTAGGTATAACGGGTTCGATTGTAGAGTGTGAGGTTTCATTCAAGGACATTCCAATTCCAGATACAAAATCCCTTAAAATTCTGCGCTATCTGAATTTAGAGTAAACAAACATGGACAACGATGTTGAAATGGTAACTTTAGTTTGTGGACTAATTTTAACCCAAAAAAGACATAACCAAAAATCAAAGCTTTGGATTAAGAACTGGAGACATCGCGAGCAAGGACTTTATTTGTTGCACCACAATATGGAGGTGAGAAGAAAACATTTCCTGCATATTCGTCTTTAGAAAATCAGATGGAAGTTATCATTTTCCCCCCAACTGACCGCGAAAGGTGAACGTATTCCAGCTCCTTTAATAGAAACCCGCATGGGGAGTTAATTGTACATTTTCTGTCATCGCTCCTATAGCCACGCAGTATTTTTTCAGCGCTTTGCCGACTGGACCCGATCAGTCGTAACACACCACACACTACAGGATGATCGGTTAAGATTGTCGTAAAGGCAAAATCGGGGCAAAAAATCTTGTAGTGTGAACTGGGCTTTACCGGATTTAGATCAGATTTAATCACTATGAACCAACTTACCACAAGAAGAAATACAATGTTGACATACATTGACATATACTGTTTTACCACCCATTTTCAAATATAAAGGTAAAGGTAATTTTATTTATAGAGCATATTTTCAGCATCAAGGCCGTTCAAGGTGCTTGTTGGTACTGTTTACTTTGCAGATATAAATTAGGTTCTGAAACTCTCCTAAGCAGATAAAATGTGTTTTCCTCCCAGGTCTTTAAAGGAGATCTGAATGGTATACAAATGTAAGCATTGATCTCTAACTGGCCTGCAGTTCCTTTGTAACGCTACAGCGTGTTTCCTGTAATTAAGAACCACTTGCTCTCAGAACCTGATTACGACTTTCATGCAAATTATCCCAATTGACCTTCAGATACGTACGAGCCATAAAAGAATTTTCCCCTTAAAGATCGAAAGAAAGCAAAGATGAAAGTGGAATATAAGGGCTGAGGAAATAACTGAACGGCTTTTTATCTAATAAGCATTCATAAATATTTAGCTTTTAGTTTTATGATGAATTAGACGAAGTGTTTACTGGATTCTTACCTGAAATGACCTCTTGGTTAACTTAAACTTCAATTCCTATTTGTTAAAAGAAACATTTCATCCAGACTGAAAAACAAACATCGTTTATCAATCTTCTTAACACCAACTATTCAGATGTCATAAGATGGACTTACCTTTATGCTCAGTAGCCTCTCAGGGTCAGTTAAACATCCTGCTGCTCTTCCCGTTTAATATTTTGTAATTAAACTAATATACTTTACATTCTGCTCTATCCTGAACAGGAAGCTTCTGATGGGAACTAGATGAGGGGCAATATAAGTCTGACACTTTGTTAAAGTGTTTTTATGAACAAAACTGAGATTAAAATAATTCATAAAACAATTAATGATAATTTAGTTTCCCTTTGGGATCAATTAATTTGAACTGAAATGCTCTGTCCCTTTGTGTCCTCCAGGACTTCAGGAGTTCAAAACATTTACAGCCCAACTTCCAAAACGAGCATAAATCATGTAAATACCAAAATTAAGAAATAAAATCAGGCAAATTAATCACTTTTCCACTTCAGTTTATTTTGATATAAAATATATGAATCTTTAACAAAAAAGTAGGTGAATTTTTGGTTTAAACAAATTTGTTCTTTATTCAGTGAAGTTATTCACTGAAGTGTGACGAGAATCCAAAACTTTTACACAAAAGTAGCGATACTGGATAGTAAAAGTACTCAAAAGTCATACGTACAGCGTAGTAAAAATACTCCAAAAAGTACTTTCTTTTTCTTCTAAAAAGTTACTCAAGTAAATGGAAGTAGTTACTATCCAACTCTGCTGACAAGATTATTTACAAGAAGTGAAGCAAATTGGGTTGCTAGGTGACGGTCTGGATTTTGTTTGGGTTGCTAGGTGACGGGCTGGATTTTGTTTGGGTTGCTAGGTAACGGTGGAGTGCCATTTGGTTTGGACTTAACAGGGAGGTTTTTGAAATGACTCGTTTTCCAGACACACAAAAAGATTAACTTATTGCGAAAAACCTGCTGGGTGTTTTATGTTTGCTTCTTGTTTCTTAAGCATTGAAATGTTGTTTTACCCAAACAAATGTATTAAAACATCCAAAATGTGAATTATGGACAGGTGTCCTTTAAAATAAAATTACACATATTTTTTTCACAGATATAACTCTCAACTCCTCACCCCCTATAATTCTGTAACCACTTTAAGTTTTTTTTTAAGGCTCTCAGTATTGTTTTTTTTTTATTAACAATTTATTCCACTGCACAGCTGCTCTGTACACAAGCCTGCAGAGAAGGTATTTATCTTCACTTTTACATATGCAGACCAGAGCATCCCAGGATTTTTTATTATACCCTTATTAATGTTTCTGCACAGCATGTATTTGGTTATTAAAAGGGACTTTTTTGGCAGGAAGTGTAACACAAACAATCCACCACCTGTTTTATTCGCCATTTGTTGGAAATAATCGGCGTTACTGAGATAACATCCCCTCATCACATCTGCCGGATTTTGTTAAAAGCAGTGGAAAGGCTGTTGTGCGCCTGAAAGGAAAACATTTCGAATTGGCCAGAAAGGTGAAAAATATGAATGTTAAAAGTTTGAAGCAAAATAAATAAATAAAAAAAAAACTTTCAGCTTCATTAAAAATGATCAAATTTACTGGGTTTGTTATTTACTGCATAATAAAAAGCTGTAAAAGTAAAACTGGGACATTTCGTAGGTTCTGATTAGAGATTTGTCTGATTTAAGATATTTTTTTGACCCAGTACTAACATTATTGCTGGATCGGCACTTAGGAATCTCATAAACTATATATATTCAGATTTTCATATCTAATATTGAATGGCTATGAAAATATCTGCTGCTCATCATGCTTGTTTTTGTTTAAATATTCAGAGTTCCTAAAGCTGTATTGATGTTGTATTGACCATTCTGTGAGAAAATCTGAGACTCGCTCTAAAATTGCTTGTAACCTTCTAATTTAATAGTATAAAGCACAAAATATACCATAATATACATTAA
>CAEFZY010071429.1:0-37823 GCA_903066815.1 Brachyrhaphis roseni
TGGAGAGCCCGACCCAGAGTCCCCCGGCTCAGCTTCCTCAATGGAAGGCATGTTGGTGGGATTGAGGAGGTCTTCGAAGTACTCCGTCCACCGACCCACCACCTTAATAAATTAATTCTTTTTAAAACATTGGCACCACACTTACTGACATATCTTAATAATTTCTGTTAAAATGTGAGAAGCTTTCTTTAATGTAATACTTCTTTAAATTCAGGAATAAAACACTGCCTTAATAAACCACAGGAATAAGGCAGTCTTCACAATCAGACAACATGGATGCAACCTAAGTCAGGCTGTCTCAGAAATTAGAAAATGTCTCCAACAAATAGCTACAAGGTTGAAAATATACATACTATATTTCCTTGGGCCACGTGTATCCTCATTGAATGTGACTTCACAGGCAGACATATGGTCATTTAATATATGTTTTTAGTGTTAACGTGCAACGTTCAAATACATCATGTTTTCATCTTTTTTTTAATAATTCACTACTGAGCTCAGTCTGCTTAGTGGGTGATAGGTTTGAACTGCATCTTTTTAACAGATGCTTGAACCAAAACTGTGAACTGAATAATCCTCTTTACAATTGGATGTGTCCTCGGTGGGTTAAAAAGTGAATCTTGCAGTTTCACTTTATGATCTCGGGTCATTGGGCTTTTATCTGAAACAGATTTAATGGATATTTGTTTTAAAGTTGGAGCTCATCTGACCTTTAAGACCTTTTTTTAGCTGAACTACAACCAAGCAGTACTCTTGGCTTTTCTTAGTGTGATTTTAGCCATTTGAACACCTTTCTAAATTTTACAGCCCTCATTCACTGTGTAATACAATCAATGAGCAAATCACAGTGTGCGCTGTTCCAACAAATGAAGTGGCTCTGTTCACTTTATTCCCACAAAATGTTCTTTTGAACAAATTGTTTGGGAACAGTGCAACCCAGACAGGGTTGTTTTCCATTTGAGTGAACTCACTCCACATTTTTATAGCTTACATTTTTCTGTTTATATTCTTTATGTCAAAGGTGGTAAAATTTTCCAATGGGAGTTTGTCCATGGCCTATTGGAGAGTGCCATCTATGGTGGAAGAATAGACAACCCCTCTGATCTCCGCATCTTGCGCTCTTACCTCGAGCAGTTCTTCTCTGCAAGACTCCTTTCGTCCACCCACTCTGGTGGACAAAGGAGGAGTAAAGGAGGGGGACGCATTTTTTCATCTCAAATCAGCCTCCCAAACTCCTGCTCTATCATGGTAAGTTGCTAAGATGACACAGATGGTACTAACAAATGTAGCACTGCAGTAATAGGTAGCTTAGTGCTTGGAGTGTGTGACTGAATACAGTTAATGCAGCATGGTATGATTTTTGTGAACGGGGCAGTTCAATTTTAAAACTGCTTCCCAAGCGAGCAAAAAAACAAATGTAAACCGAATGATTGTTCTGGCTTAATATTGGAACCCTTTGGTTTAATATTGTTATCTTGTGTTAGATAAATTTCAGGTTAAAGATGCTGTTTAGCAAAGCATTTCCTTTCACCAACAACTGTACTGTGATAATGGAATAAAGCGTTAATTCCCACTGCAAGATTTTGCAAACGTGCAAAGTTTTTAATAAAGCTTCCTTATAAAAGCACAGTTCCGATCTTCTAATTCCTCTTTGTTTGGGTCAATTGCATCTTGCGAGGCAACAATAGCTGACAGTAGTCACTGAGGTTTAAAGTGATCAGATGGCTGTTGTAGATATTTTGAAGTACAAGCACCATTTGGCATGTTCCAATATAGACTCTTAAGCTTTTTAAACTAATCTGCTTGACTTTTTCTCTGATGACTACAGCTCAGATTTATTATCATGCTATATATGAAAGGATTATGGCAACTCTAAAAATAATAAAACATGGCCTTTCCTTTCTGTCCTTGCCCTGTGCAGGAATCATTTCTTTTTTTATTCTTTTCCAAAAAATTTCAGAAATCCATGCACACATAATTTATGTATTAGTCTGCAGCTATGCAAAATTCGTTGTTAATAATACAGAATATGTTGTTAAAAACCTTTTAATAAGATTTAAAAACAAAAAGAAAAATACTAGCGATCACAGCCATAGGAACTCTAATCAGTCGACCGTTTCCTTAGGTGACATTAACAGAGGTCAACAGATATAATAAAGAATATACATTTTTATCTACTCCCAAGTTTTGACATTTATTTTTTTATTTATATTTTAGAAAATTATTGATATTTTTTATGGACAGTGTGTTAGTAATACAGAATATTACTATATCAGCTAGCTATATTGTTAGCTTTTCTAAGCCATATCACAAACTATTAAGTAATTTTATTTCTCAAACGTATTACTTAAAATGCAATTGTAATGCATTATTATAAAATGATTAAAACAAATTAACCCGCAATCTGCAAGATTTAGCTAAAGTTAAGCTAAATCTTGTCCTTTAAGCTTAAGTTAAGATTTAGCTTAACTTAACTTTAGCTTACGTTAAGCTAAATCTAAAGAAAGTGACTTATAATAATAGGAACTCAGTAGGTTTTTTTCTTTCTCTTTCGATACTATGGCTATGTTTGTGAAATGATGTGTCTGGTGTCCTCTCAGGATTACCGTAGTGTGGTGGAGAATCTCCCAGAGGATGACAGACCTGCATTCTTTGGTCTACCTGCCAACATAGAGCGATCCTCACAGAGAATCATCAGCTCCCAGGTTCACTCAGACACCACCATACAGCCCTCTCCTTCTTCATTCGCTCACACATCCCAATCAGCACCACACCTTTCCTGAAGACAGACTTAATGGTGTAGAGCTTTATAGTTTTCAATAAAAATAAAGTAGATGGATCTTTACACACAGATATCCAAAATCTAACCACAAATTAAGAGGCTTTTTCTGAAATTTGATTTTCTATTACAGCATTACCTGACAGTGTTTCAATAAGCTTCTTTTGATGTCAGAAGTGCTTGGCTTTCTTGCCTCTAAGGTTTCTTCATAGAAGTTCAGTGGGGCTGAGGTCTAGGGCCCAAAAAGGAAAGTATGTAAAAGTCAACTTTTCATGGTCAACTTTGATCTTTGAGTTGTTTTTGCATACCTTTGAGGTGTCCCCAGGGCGAATATATTCTGTTGCATCATGAACTCTTCTCCTCAAAAATGGAAACCGGAAGGTGTGTAGCAAGTCTATGATGAACTGAGTAGTATGTCTCCTTGATCAGAGTAAACTCACTGTCATTTATATGTCTAGCCCTGAAAAATTACAAGCAGGGTAGGCAGATATAAAATTACACCTACTATTTTTCACTGTGATGTATCAAGGATGTCCCAATCATTTTTTTTTTTTTTTGTTACCTGATACTGATCCAAGTTTTATATTTAGACTTTCTCCCAAGTTCCAGTCCAGAATATCATTAAAGTTAATAAAATCAATGCCAAGTACATGCTTAAAATCTTGGCAGCTTCAAAGTGCAGTAAAATAACTCTATAACTCTACATTTCATCAGTGTTACACTGATACACTCACTACAGCCTCTTGTCCAGTTTTTTTTTTTTTTTTTTTTTTTTTTCTCACCAACAGATATTTTGTCCCACCAGTTTCTCCAACTTACTCTCAACATGGTGGCATAAGTTAGGTTAGCTCTAATAAAGCTAATATAATGCAAAATTAGCTTTCTTATATACGTTTATTATATAAGTTTGATTGGCAGATAAAACTGCATTGATAAAAAACAATGTATGTGCTGACCAAGCTGGCAGTGTTTCCACTCATACATTTTCCTTAAGTTCTAGACTAACACTTGCGTGTTTATGTTCTGTTTTTTATTGACTTGTTAAAAATCTGAATCATTGCATTTTTCACCTCAATATTCAGGCAAAGGATTATCTGGCTTCATAAATGAAGAACTTTGTTTTGAAGATCAGAAGATTTAGTAAAGACATAATATATTACCTTATTCCTTAGTGAATGATTCTGTTTACTGTTTTTAAACACAAAACAGTCTCATCAATCTTTTCAGGGAAATATTAACAATAAATTATCAAGGACTGACAGGACAGAAAAGGATTTACTAATGCAAGTTATCAATTAATGAGTTAAACTAAAGTTGATTGATCTTGTTTTGTAGCAAAAGGGTAAAACGTCTTCTCATAACAGGAAATAATTATTTTTTTGGGGGGGTTTTTTGGTCCGTGCGTGCGGGGGTGTGTGTGTTTGTGTGTGTGTGTCAGCTGTACCATATACTGGCTGAATAAACAGGAAATTGTTTTTTTCATACATTATTGAATTTAGACATATTAATAAGATATAACAAAACAGGAATCCCTTAGAATGGTGAACAGAAGAATCAAAGATAAAAAGAATAAAATATTTGAAACATCTATTCTCCCATGAACAGAGAAACATTCATACAGTAAGAAGAACCACAGAACTTTACTTGTCATCACGTGTCAAAGAAAAGGACAAAAAGTGTGACGTGATCTCAGGGCAGTCTACAATCTGTGTTTGTGCTTTTAGTCATGCTATTAATTCAGCATCCCTCTAAAAAGGTGGCCAGGAATGTTATAACTTTGCTCCATGCAGTCCATTAACTCATGACAGCCCTCGAAATCAACCGTGCTTATTCTCATCATGTCTTTCTTCATCAAGTTATTTTTTTTTCTGTGTTATGCCCTTCACTTTTGTGTCATCACATCCTCGCCTTCATAGTAAATCAATAATTTCTAATTGAGAATTTAATGCTGCTCTCCACACAACTGATTGAGCGCTAATAAGTTGAAGCGTTAGGAACTTGTCAAATGTTTATATTTCAAAACAGATCCACATAAAGTGGACAGTTTTTCTTTCCTGTTCTGGGAGGCCTTTGCCATCTTTACCCCTGCATCAACTTTGCTTAAGGAAAACTAGCTTTGCCCTCTTCTGGATGGTGGCCACACTACAACACTGAAAGAGTTACAAGTAAATAGAAATGGAACTGATTTTAATCTAATCAACAATTAATCAACAATTAATCATAAATTGAATGTAATGCCGCCCCCCAAAAAATAGACTAATTTAGTTCTTGCGCGTCCTTTTTTATTTGTAATTATCTTCAGTCTTTGTCTGGTGATCACTGAAACCAACAACCAAGTTTAATTCATGTAGCACTTACAAGGTTCTTACATAGATCTGCTTGTGTGTATGTGTGTGTTCCTGAATTTCTTTCTTCACCTGTCCTCCACATATGTTACTGTCTCCCCTCCTGCTGTCATCTGTCACCAACACTTTCATGCATTCTTTTTTAAATTCTCTCTTTTCCCCTAATATACTCTCTCTATTCCCCAAAGGACCAATGTCACTGTCTGTGGGCTATGCAACTAACCTCACACACCCACACGCACATGCTGCAATTTTAGAGCATGCTGTTAAAAAATTAAAGTCATATTCTTGTGGGACTGACCTAGCTCAGGTCATAGTGGCTGTAAATGAAAAGTTAGCTTATTCTCGGTATTTTAGCTGCCAGGTAAATTAATGTCAGTTTTTATCTACTTAATTGCCAGATTATGACATATACTTTCTGTTGAAAAAAAAAAGACAGCTAAGAAGCTATCCTGGTACACTACAGCTTAATAGGAACAAAAAAGATTTTTCCTAGTCCTGCAAAATTTCTACAGAATAGATAGTGACCAATGCCCAGTTTACTTATGTCTAGGCCTCCATTTCCAATAGGAATTGTCCTTTATCAGGTCTTTTCTATATGCAACCTTTTGAATATAATTCAAAAGGTTGCATATAATTCAGTTTTACATGCAACACACTAATTAGAGATACATGAGTGAAAATATCCCTGTTTGCATATTTGTTTGACTTCTTAATGTTTTTTGTAGGTAATTTCACAATTGCGTGTGCTCAGCCGCTCAGTGGCAACAGGTTCCAAATTTGATCGGGAGCTGTGGTCAAATGGACTTTCGCCTGTTCTCAACTTATGGAAGAAACTTAACCAGGTCAGTTCATCCTTTTAAATTATTTTTGGTTTTCTTAATTTAATATTGGTTTTAGTTCGGGCTTCTTATTAAATCAAACAGCAGGAATGCTGTAATTCTGCTTCGGTATTTTAAAATATCTGTGATTTCTCTGTATTGGAGAGTGCAGCATGCGATAATTGAAAATGTGTGAATTCCCCAGCATTTTGCAGCGCTAATATCAAAGCAAGTAGCCAAGAGATAATTGTAAATTAGTCGTCAGTGGCAGTCACAGTATAATAGATCCTAGGTTGCCCAGTCAGCCAGGACTCTTGTGTGTGGTTGCTAGGAGACAGGCACCTTTTTCTTTTTTAAGTCAAACGGACATGTACCTTTATATTAAATAATTTAGCTTCCGTATTCCCGTCCTCTTGCTCTGCTTCTTTTATTCACTCCAGTGCTATAAAGCACACATGCTTGCTCTCTCCTTGCACCTTTACTTTGCTCAGCCTCGCAGCTTCTCATTGCTCTTAGTTTATTTTAACCAGAGTTGTTTTTACCTACAGAGGAACAGAGAATGTCTGAGTCATTCATTACAGCTATATCACTTAGTTCTGAATCTGCTGCTGTATGCTTTCAGTTAACTGCTTATCAGTCATGAGTTGGCCTAAAGTGTTTGACCATCAGTGCATATGTGCCTCAGAGTGTGACTTGCAATGTTAAGTTCATTATGTCTGTCAACTGCTGTAGTGTATTTTGTAAATACTACATTCAAGCACTTTCATGCATACAAACTATTTGTTCACTGTAAAAATGTTTGTCGTTGATGGAGAAGTGAGAGAAGCTAAACAAAACCGAGAATGTTCATGCGGTTATTAGATTATATTTTTGAACAGATAATGGGACTGCTGCAGTTAGGCTATCGCAGCTTTGTTTTGTCTCACTCTTCAACATCCACATTCATGCATCTCACAGCCCTAACTGTGAGTTTGTACAATAAACGTACAGAACAGCCCAGATAAGAAGTTTGCACTCTTCATTAAAATGGCAGTATCATGTAAAATTGTTAAAGTTTACATCATGTTATAATGTCATTCCCTCATCAAAGACATACCTGGAGTGTTGCCTTGATTCTTTCAAGCATGTTTGAGAAGTTTTTCCAAACATGCTTGAACACCTTTCCATGGAAACCATCAGCCTGTATGGAACTAGCCCCGCCTTCGAGGCGCACCTCCTATCTTCCGAGCTTCTGCTTCACAGAGAATCGCTCCCCCGCAACTCCTATGCTCAACTCCTTCAGACTAGCCAGCAGCAATTAGCAAGCACCTGGTGGAACTGCGCACCTGCTGAGCTCATTATACGAGCTACTTCTCAATAAAAATGACTTCTAGAAAGATGGAGTTTGAGAAAGAACAGGAGTTTTTAAAGAGACAAAGGCACACTTTCAAATCATTAAATTACAATGTCAAATTTATTTTATGTCATATTTGATATATGTAGCACTTTTATAACAACTGAAGTTAACATAGTTACTTGATTGTGCTATAAAATGGCACCATGTCTGGAAAACACATAATACTTTCCCATTAAAATAAATCTAAACATCTGAGTTTGTTGCCTCGTTTACTCACCTAATGTCTTCTTTATTCTATACATTAGATTTGTTATCTTTAAATCTTTACATCTGGTGTTTTATCAGTAATGCACATACTCTTAGTCTAACTGCACTGCAGAAAAATTTTCTGTTTTTGATATATACCATGCAGTTCTGAAAGGTGATGTTGTCTTTGTCTGCTTTCTATCAGGGTTCAACGCTGATCCATCAGAAGGTTGAGCCACCTACAGAAGGCCAGAAGTCACCAATCCTATCGTTTATTGCTCTGGAGCAGTTTAATGCCATCCGCCTTGTCCAGGTGTGTATCTGTGACAAAACTGTTTTTTCATTCAGTTTAAATGGTGTTTGTTAATTTCTGTGTGTATTGTGTATGTTTGTGCAAAGGATTTCATTAAAGAGCACAGGGATTCAACATAAATGCCATTGTCACAATAAGCTTTTAAATCAGTTATTGATTTGGCAAGCTTTGCCTCACATACAGTGCCTTACAAAAGCATTCATGACTCTTGAACTTTTCAACATTTTTTCATGTTGCAGCTACACATACACACTTCATATACATGGTTTTCAATTTTTTTTTTAAATTAAAATCTGACAAGTGTGACTTGCATTTGTATTCACCCCACTTTACTTTGATACCTCCAAATAATGCACTAAAGACAGTTGTCATCAGAAGTCACCTATTAGGTTATTTGACTTTGTGTAACTGATTACCAATATAATTACAGGTGTTCTGTAAAAGCCACAGAGGTTTGCTGGAAAACATTAGTGAACAGAAAGTATCATGGACACCAAAGTGCAAAGTTTTTGAGAACTTTAAGCTGGTTAAGTTATACAAACAGTAATAGTAATAGCTTAGGCATTATACAGAGCTTTTGTCAAGACATCACCTAAAAATGGCCACAAGTGACAAGCTACTATGACATTGCTGTTCATTTAAACATGCTGGGATTTCTTCCATTTACTTGGATTTCCCTGGTAGAATTTCTATTGGGCCAATCAGCAAACAGAAGCAGAAGTTGTGAATGATGTCACTGACTTTATGCACCATTTTAGAATTGTAGTGCATGTAGTTTTAGCAATGGCTACTTACTAAGCTACGAAGGGACCTTCTGTGTCTAGTTTCTAATGTAAAACATTTTTCAAATTCAAGTTTAAAAAGAAATCAAAATTAGTGAAAATAAAAAAGAAGTCTGCACAAACAGTCATTATGGACAAGGTAACTATAGTAAACCTTTTGGTGAGCATCTGTACAGTTTGTGTTAAGGACAGGGTGTCCTGTATTTAAAATGTACTTCTTGTCGCAGAGTATTCACCAGTCTCTCGCTGCACTCAGTAAGGTCATCAGAGGAACCCAACTGTTAACCCCTGAGGTTCAGAAACTGGCCACTGCCTTGCTAAATCAAGAGGTAAGAAAAAGGCTCCCAGAAGGGGTTACACTGAGATACGCAGAGGTGGTATTAAGTAAGACCACCAACTATAAAATTTGTTTAGTCTTGCTGAGAAATTGTCTATTCAGGTACAGATTATTTTTTTCTTGGTGAATTATAAAATGGCAAGTAATAAGATGCTGCCTCACATTTTCCCTGAAGGTGTACCCTTTCACTTGCTGAAAAAATAAACTACTTGAATCTCTGAGATTTAACATGTTTTCTACAGAAAGATTTATACATTACTTTTAAAAATATATATTTTTGTCTTCCTTCACTGTTGTATATCATAATGCCTTCCTTTCCCTCAATTATTTTAAGAGTTATTGCAAAATACTTTGTGGAGAAATCAAGGCCATGGTAGCATACAGTACATAGTATACAGCTCTGATATGTAGATATCTTACAAACACAATCTGTATCTGTGTATATCTTAAGGCTGAATTGAGGACAAAAGGGAAAAGATGATGTGGAAGGGAACAGACGCCCAGTTCCCATCTCATTTCTTTTGTGTTCATAATCCCCTAAGAGAAGCCTTGGGCCAAAATCCTTATTCACTACATTTTTCTTCTCTTTTTTTGTAATGATCAGCAGGTATTAAGTCCCCCTCACCCCCCAACCATTTCTAGTTCATCATTCTCTAGTTTACAGCTACTTCATTATGCTTTCTATTTTTCCCTATTCCAATCTATTACCCTTCTACTGTTTTTTCTATGATTTATGTCCATATAATCCTAAATTAGGCCATTTTTTTAAAATTAGGATAAAATTGTACCACCAATAAATTAGCCATAATTTTGCATGTGTGCAAAAGAACCCAGAATAATTGTTTTAGTTTTTAAATAATTGTTTACATCTACCAAAAGTAAACAAAAGGGACATGCTATAACATTGTTCACCTCAAAATAAAGGAAGCAAATGAAAAGAAATTGACATCATATGAAATGTTATAGTTTTTATAGCTAATTGGGGTACATACCCAGAATATGAGCAATTTAAGAATTTGTCGATAGTGGAATAGATAGACCATTGAGTTCAATGGTCTATCTGGTATATCCCTCCTGTTCCAAACAGGGGCAAAGGTCTGAAATTATTGGTCGTCACCCCATGTCTCATAGATTTGATGCAAGTTAAATTCTAGTAATATCTCATATAATGTCTGTGGTGTCACTGAAAAAGTGTCTTTATTGATAGAAATCTATAGCTGTTATGAATACTTCAGTTGACCTTGAAAGATAGTCACATTCATAGGTTTTTAGCATAAGACATCCCAACACATTTCTATCTAGAATAATTTAAATCTGCACTCATCTGTCAACATGATTGTTTTTGAGCTTATGATTTAATTAATGACTCAAATGATTCAACATATCTGATTTGCTTTTACTTGGACATTGTTTCGGTTTCAAGGTTTTAAATAGTTCTAATTTTGCACAATTTTTGTTTGCACCATTCCTAATGTTTGAAATCATATCATTGATGCCACAATAAGTCTCAGTGTCTGAAGTTTTTTCTGGCCTTATTTAGCATAATGTATGGTATCTCTTTGTCATTATCAAAATAGTCGGGAAATGGTTAAGAAAACGTAATTGTGAAAGTAATAGAGATATGTTAATCACTGTTAGCTAATGGAGGAATAATTGAATAGGAGTGAAAAGATATTCCATGGGATCTGTACCATCACTGCCACACTGCTGTGTGTCTGCCTGTCATTTCAAGAAACAAGAAGATACAATGTCGTAGGCCAGGGGTTTGTTTGGTTGGTTGATTGATTTGTTCGGTTGGAAAATAAAACTCTGGCATTGCTTTACTACACATTTGAGTCTATGCTATTCATCATAATTTCTCCAGTGTCTGTTTAATGAAAAGAAATTATGTGTCAAACATGCAGTACACAGACCTACTATCTGTGTTTTTTGCTTTGAATCCCAACCCAGCTGGCCACATAGTCCCTGTAAACACTGTCACACAGTGGAGCTGCAACGATAAGCTACCATTTTACAAGCCAGCTGGTACACAGCTGGGACTTCTTTGCTAGGTAAATTTGAGGTGTGAAGTAGTGGTAGGTTGACTTCAACCCCCCTTTGCACCTTGATCTTTTCACACAACACATGGAGCCAGCGTAAGTGTGTCTTTATGTCAAAGTGTTTTTTGAAAGGGGCTTACTGTAGCACACAATTTGACCAGATTGCCCCAGATTTTTTGGACATGTCCTCCTCATGCTGCAGTAATTTTTGATCACGGCTTTCACAAGCCAAGATGTACCTCATATGTGCTTCACTGCAACAGAATTGACTCAAAGGCTACTCAAATATTGCAGCAATGATATAAAAGTAGTGTTACACACTCGCTTCTTAATGTAGACACTTAATTTGGCTTGCTAGATATAGGAGGACATTGCTTGTTCCACAAAATTTCTATTTCCATTTTCTCTTGTACAAACCTACAGACTACCTGTTTTTCAAAATGTCATCATGCATGGCAAGACCAGAACCAATTTAATAACAGCTTTTGCGTTAAAATGAGCACTGATGGTTAAAGTAGCATTACCCTGTTTGCTGGCTAAGCCTGTTTTGTGATATCTACATCGATCATGATCAGTCACATTTTGACAACACTTATCCTCACAGTTTTTGAGAAAATTAAAGCAGTGGTCCAAAACTCCCCTCCTCAAGGACCAGCGTCCTCAAATTTTAGCCTTGTTTCTGCTTCAGCAGACCTGACTCTAATTTTTTAGAATTTTGTAGAGATTTGATGCATGGTTAATAAATATTTTTGATTCATCAGGTATGTAGGACTAAGCTCTCATCTAAAAGTTGTAGGACTGTTTCTTGAGGACTGGAGTTTGAGACCAGTCACATGCACACCCAGCCAGACACGCCTTCAGCCAGAGCTGAAGACTTTGAAAAAAGTTCCCATAAAAACCCAAAGAGCACATCAATGAGTCACCAGAACATCAAATGCCCAAAATTCAAATTTGATGATATTTTTAGGATTTGTGTCAAACTTTATTTAAACTGAAAACCCACAAAAGTTTAAATAAAGTCTACCACCGATGTTCCTATTACAAGACACTATTGGGTAATTTTAAGTGTTTTGTTTTATTAATCAGAAGGGGTATGCATTTTGTCCAAGGTAAATAAAAAAATCATGACTGATTTGTGTACATGTACATGTCACTGTATCAAACACATAATGAGAGGTGTAAAAAAACGGGTTTCTAAAGCTTCAGAGAAACAGCAGTGACTTTCATCTTTGATTATGCTTTTCTGAATTGCCAGGCCGGGGCATTTTAGATGAACACTACATTTATTTGCTGCCAATTTTTTATCAAACATTTGATGACTTTTGTAGCCACATTTGGCAATGCATTAGACATCACTGTTGCAAGCCAATGTTCCTCCAGCAGTACAAAGAGGACACACAGTGACAAAGTGAAATGAAGTCACCCAATGCAAATAATTTTTTTATAGCTATGCTGACTTCGGTGCCTCTGCAGGGCTTGTTTTTCTCAGAACAGTTTAAGTTAAGGTTACTAATAAAACCAAATAAAATGAGTTTTTTATGGCCTTCTGAGCTAAAAGTCATGAAGCAGTACTTTCTCAACTACTACTTCAAAAAGACCTAATTACATCTAATATTTATCTAGTTGTCAGATGGTGGTTGCCACTGCATCAGAAAGCCTGTTTGTAAATGAACTGTGGCGACTTTTCAGAAAACATTATGATGCATAACTGTCAGATCACAGGCTTCAACCAGCTGTCACTGATTGGGCCATTTTCATCTAGGGGAAGAGGATCAGAATGAGCTGGAGAGGTGATTTATCTATTTGGAAAATGGACCGTTTGGGGTTGTAATAATGTAAAAGTATGGTATGGATAGCTGTGAGAGATCAGCTCCACTGCCCCTCTGCTCAGCTGTGCAGTAAAACATAATTAGTTGCTTGGAAAGTGGCCAAGATACCCATCAGAGGAGAGTGGTAAGCAGTACTGCAAAACAGAAATAAATATCTGCACTGCCTTTAGTTAGGGTAAAGATCATTAATATGAAGATGTGATGCTGGTAAGACATTTCTTTATTAGAAGTTAAGCAATCTTTGGCATCCTTGAGCTTTTCAGTACCAGCTGTAATTACAAGAATATCAATATTTTCTGGGAAAACTTAGGTTCTTGAATAAGTTAAAAAAATATTATTGATCAAATTACCAAAAAAATTTGTTTATGTACCACCCTTTTTCGGCTATTGTTGTTTTCTGGCATCTTTCTCCTTTCAAAATGATGAATAACTATAGAACACATTTAAATCCCTTGCTTGTACCTTAGACATGACGCAGACTAAACGCTAGCTTCCACTTTTAAAGTTTCTGATTTTGATCCTTGGATTCACAATCTGTAGTCTCATAATTGTTTTATATTTTTGTATAAGTGTTAGACATTTCTTTGTTTTTATCCAAGAGTTCACAGTAAGTACTGCAGGATGCTTTAGCTGTTCTTTCTCATTTAGTTTAAATATACGGAAATGGTATCAAGTCACCAACAGTTTTAATTTAAAATGTGAAAACTGTAGAATATTTTAGTCTGTAGATCGGTTTAATGCTTTTCTATATCTTTTTTTTATATTGGAAAAGAAATGTCTCAAATCTCAAACTGTTTTTTTTTTTTATTATTTTTAATTTGTGTTCATTTAGGAATATTTTAGTTTGGTATTTTAGCTTTTGTAGAAGAGATAGCCGAATACATCCCATACTTATTAAAGAGACCCTTTAATTTAATGCAGCTTGGAAGCTATAAATGAGATGCCAACTTTTATACTGTTAGCAGTAAACAGTTAGCTAACCTGGTTCTCTCACAGTGCTTCCAAACCAATTTGTCTGACATTGTCACTGTTTCTTTTTGTACTGAGTACCCACATTGCTCCTACACTAATTATTTAAAAGTAGTTGCGGCTTCTTCAATGGTTTTTGCAAATGAGTGGTCTCAACCAGCCTAATAAGAAGTAAACTCCATCAACATTCCCGGGTAACTCAAGGACTACTTGCTTTCAAGAAAATAGTAACACTCCTTATCAACCAACATAAAAACAATTACATTTGTCTGTGCCTTTACAATGCTTTTCAAGTCACACATTGCAAGGAAATTATTGAATTATCAACTAAAAATAATGTTCTAAGCATTATGCAGCAATATTTTCCACTCTCTGCTTTAGCAGTATGGTTAAAACAGTAATTCATTATGTACAGTATACATAATGACACATTATGAACGTGATATGACTTGGGTTGATGATTAATTGAGGTTTTATTTACTTACTTGTATGATTATGTATCAGAGGAGGGTGTGCAGTTACCTGATGCATAAAAAAACATGAAAGATTAAATCTACTTTTGTGAAGCAAGTATTAGGAGCAGTTAAAGCACAACTGAACAGAGTTAAAGCTTCTCAGTTATATCTAGCTATCATTGAAAATGATTTTATCAGTGAGAGAGAGCAGAGAATGATAAGGGTTTTTTGTTATAATGTTTTTAATGTCAAATAAATGCTGTATTAACATTTATTACGTGTTATGTGGGGTGATTTCTTCATTATATCATCTAAGATCTAATTTTCTGTCTTTTTCTATGTGTTCACCAATGCTTCAGTGTCCTATAACATGGCAGAATAAATGGGAAGGACCAGAGGAGCCTATGCAGTACCTCAGAGCTATTGTAACTCGGGCTCTAGCCACACAGGTAAGGCAACAGTGTGCATACATGGAATGAATGCTCTCCTCTTAAAAACTGCAAGCTCAGGATTTTTGCCCAGTAATGGATGCTATAAAGCATTTAAAATTTTTTGCATCACATGCTTTTTTATTTTATTTTTTATTTATCCAAAAATGCTGTGGATGCAGGATTTTAAAGTTTGATTTATAATCATAAGAGTTATTTATAGATGTGCTTATTAATTACGGTAGTGGACCAGAGAAATTGTTTCACAGTTTTCTACATTATCTGAAAGCAGAATGTTGTAGGAAGTCTCACTCTTAGGTCAGTGACAGAAAATAAGGGTTCTCCTCTCAGCTGTGTCTGACTACACGCCTACCTCAATATGCTCCAACAGACTACTACACACACAGACACTCAGGCATCTGAAAATAATTCATTTCTGTGTGGATGCATTTCATTATTGGAGTGCATCGCACAGCATTGTGCCTGTTTCTGTTTGCAGGCCTGCTTGTCCTTCTCTGTGCATATGTCTTCCTGACACTTCTCCTTTTTTATCCTTTATTCTAGCCTCACTGTCTACCTGAACTCTATCTGTCTTCATGTGTGTCTGTCTGGAGGCTGCAGTGTCCTTCACTGTCTCTTTCAGCTCATCAGTGCTGAGTGATAACTGTGTTAGCAGCTTTTCTGTATTCTCTCAGCTAATCAAGGCAGAGCCATCCAGAGCTGCTAAAGAAGCAAGAGCCAGCAGCACAGTGTCCCCAGACACATGAATCAACCTTGGCAATAAGCAAGCTCAGATGTTTTAACTCTACCCCAAGTAACCTGTGTATAATTAGCACACACTGCCAAGCTTTAGCATATATTCCTCGAAGTTAGAGCTTTACCAATAAGAGAATTTGTGACAAAAATCTAATATCTGTTTTTCTATAAAGCCCTAACCTACTAATCTTTAATTTAGACAAATCAGAATAACTTTGATGTAATATATTCAGCCTTTCTTTGATCTTCTCCCTGTTTTTGCAGAGCCTCTCTAGAAATTATAGGTCTACACATTTCTACCAATGTTTGTGCTTAGTCTGACTTGCTCACTATACTTAAAATTGTAAACATAGGGGAACATATACAAATGTATTTGCTGGTGCTGAATGTAAGAAAACTTGAGTTTGTGCATCTTTGTAATTCTGTAAGTAGAATCAGTGAGGGAGATCTGCTTCTAAAATATCTTCAACAAGCAAATAGAGTCCATTCTGATTTATTTAACATTGATTTAGGGAAAAGCCTGGACACACTAATTTATATTTCTGTAAATTAGATCCATAGCAATGTCCTTGTTATTCTGGAACACAAAGGTTGTGCGTGTGTGGGTGTGGGTGGGTGGGTGTGTGGGTGTGGGTGTGTGTGTGTGTGTGTGTGGGTGTGGGTGGGGGCATTCGTAAAAAAAAGCAAACTTCTAAAAGCTTCCAACATGACATAGCTCTTACACATTTTAAGGAGCATTATGTCAGGTTAAAATTTAGAGTTTCCCATAAGTTATACAAATTTTAATCAAAAAAGTAAAAACAAATACATTAATTTTGTTTTATTATTTCATTCTAAATGTTGTGCTTATGGCTGCTGAAAGACCTGATGAGAATCTGTTTGCTAATAATGTGTTCAAACCACATTATTTTCCCTTTATTTAAAGCAAGGCAATAAATGGAGATGACTCTGCTTTGTGAATTTCCCATATATATATATTTATTTTTTTTCTGCAACAACTTTTACCCAAAAATCTGTCATGTCAATGTGATCATTAGCATCTATACAGGGTGTGGTAGCTAAATTAAAACATATATTAGACTGTTTTTGTTTCCTTCTCGTTGACCACTAGTCAGAGCTACTTGACCATGAAATTGTCAAAGCCGATCAATGCCCAGTTTCTAAGACAGACTGATACCGTGCTAAAAATGACCCTTTCCTAACAAAGATTAAAATGAGTTCACTTTGATTATGACATTTTTTGTTCTGTTAATGACCTATAGTGACATTTTTGATACGCTTACAGTATCTACAGCACAGAGATAAAGCAATGAAATTGTATTAATCAACTTTATATTATTATATAATTACATTATTATTTAAATAGATGTGTATGTAGATTACCTGGTGAAGGGAAAGAAGTAAGGTGGAGAAGTTAGATTGTAAGAAGCGTACCACACTGAATAGGTAATTCTCACAGCCCTGACTCGGACACAGTGTCTATATCCTCGGTGTTCTTCATGTTAGATTTTTTATGCCTGATTTAAACTCTATGATGAAGCCAGTTCAGTTGCTTAAATACAACCGTTTAAAGGAATAGACAGTAGATAGAGACCTCAATCAAACATTGATTCTTAAATCTTTGCACTTTTGTTGTCCATGCATAAGTGAAAAGATGCTTTGCTCTAAGAATAAAAAATATGCTCAAGTGACTTCATTTCTGAAGTTCTGCAGCATTTTCGCCAAAACATAAATGCAACTAAAAAAAGATGCAAAGAAGCAGGACAGTGTTCTACCCGATGAGTTGTCCTGGGGACAAAACTAAATGGTTTTTGCAGTGACACAGAAGGAAGCTGCTTATCTAATCAAAGCAGATGTCTGATCTGATGCCCTAGATCACCATCATGGATAAGGCTCATAAGACTCTTATCTCTGGCTCTTATCTCTGGCTATGCAAATATTCACAACATACTGGTTATTTCTGTTTTTCCTTCCATCCCTTTTTCTCCTTTTATGTATTTTTTGTACAAACAGTTGCTACTCTTCCTGTCTAGGCAGAGTAGTAATGCCTAGACATTACTACTTACCCCAGTAAGTTGTATGCTTACTGGGGCCTGCCATAGCAATGCATAGGGAGAGCAGTGAAATGCCTACGGTACCTATTTTTTTATCTTTCTGGGGATGACTGTCACATGACATTGATTACTGAAATTTAAAAAAAAAAAGATTATTTTGATTAAAAGCAGGTCAATAATAGTTGTTCTAGTTATGCATTATGTTCTCATTAGCAGGTTATTGTGTTTATGGTATTTTCAGGTTGTTGTGTGGTGATAAAAAGTGCAAGGAAAGTTGGAGTAGCTTATTAATCACACATTTCTATTGAATATTCATTCCATTTTATTAGTTTAAATTTCTAATGTACTATCTAACTCAGACATGGACTGTCAGGTTGCAGATTGGCTCATTTTGAACATTTCTATGACCAAATAATACCGTTAAATAAACTTGTTCAGTGGTAATTGTTTTTTTTAATCCAAGCAATTTCATTAGTATAAGTATATTGGAAATATTCTCATCTTAAAATCACCTGTAATTTTTTTTTTTCTGAGTTGAAGAAAACTGATGTAATGCTTGAATTATATATTATCTGAGCCTGTTTATTTTCTAAAAGATTTATAAATCTGTGTGCCTCTTGGAATATCTTTTACACAGAGTTGGGTTGAACGTGCGAGCAGAAAGGTTCTCCTCTCTGACATTCTTGATTTATCAGAGCTCTTCCACCCTGATACCTTCCTGAACGCTCTGAGACAAGAAACGGCCAGGTAGGAATGAAAGTTTGCATCTTTATATGAGCCAATCACAGTTTAAAGCATTACTTTTTTCAATTTTTTGTTTCAGATCCATAGGCTGTTCCATGGATAGTTTGGTGTTTGTCTCTTCCTGGAGGAGTCCAATTGCTAAGGCCAAGCTACAAGTCAAGGTAGAGTATATGTAGCAGCTGACAGTCAGTTTAAATGACTTTATTTAAGTCAGTTGCTTTTACACATCATGTAAATTGCACATGAGTATTGATACTAAAGAATCAATGCAACTGTGACTCAGATATATCAACAATGACCAAAAGTAATAATTCATAATCTCCTTCTATCCTATGCAGATTTTTCACTTGTTTCTAGAGGTTGAATTCTTCAAACTGACAGCAAAACTTAAAAACTCCTCACAGTCTGATTTAATCAGCTATGGTTTATCTGACCACTTGGGGGCATTAGTAGAGTATTAACAACAAGACAGTGATGTTAAAGAAAGTAACACACCTGGTTATAACGCAACTGGACACTGAAATTTCTCCCCACTAAGAACTTCAAAGACACCACAGGACTTGACATGCCACAAAATCTTCTCCATTACGGTTTTATGATGCCAATCCTAATTTTAAATAAACATTTCAGGGAGAGAATGGGAAAAGGTAACAGAACCATCAGTTGCTCACTGCTGTTTCTCCACATATCTCTGTCAAATATCCAATTTAAAAGTAACTTCATTATAGGAGTAAAACTGCTGTAAGTAAAACGAGACATTTGGAGCAAAGGAAAAGGATTGTCTAATTAAAACGGTTTGAGGGCGGAGTCAGACTTCCAACTTGGCCTACTATCTTTAAACCTACCTGTAATCTGATTGGATCGGGAAAATTGTGATTGACTTGGCCAATCAGTTGAATAACAGATGATTTGTACTTGCAGGTTAAAACACACACAAAGGAGGGAACTTGAGCAAAGTTTTACACATAGTTTTTTTTTTTATTTATCTATGCGGAAAGAGGCTAGGATTGATGTGCCCTTAGGTTAAAATCTGGAAAAGTCCAGATTTTTACAAAGGGTGGTCTGGACTTAGTGTTGAATTTGTCAAAGTGAAGAGCCAAAGTGTCTGCAGAAGAGCAGAGACTTTGGAGAAGAAAAGGTCCAAGTCTAAGTGTAATTATACACTGCGCATATTACACTGCTTATATTGTGTGCCAACAGTAGGTCCTACTATTGGGTTACAGAAAACTGAAACCATAATCAAAATGGTGTATGTTAGAATGATAGATAATTGCAAAATAATCGCGCAAAAGACAACAAGCAGGGATTTCAAAGATTGAAGCAGAAACTGAACAGAAAATAGAATCAGACGGAAAGCAAACAGTTTTCTACACAATAATTAGAGACAGACATGTCTGGTGTCTTTGAAAGTTGTTTTGATCGATTTAGAAATTTGACAGGCAGGAATATTTAAGATTAAAAAAAGGCTGTAAATCATCCTAACAGCACAGCAAATGTCTGTCCTTCATGCTGTGACAGAGGTTGATGTAATTTCATTGTCTTTTATCCTTTAAAGTAAGGTTTAATTTCTAGTTATGCCAATAGAACTTGGCATGACTTAAGATGCACTCTGTTAAACTACACAAAGAAAGAAAGGAAGGGTGGAGTCTGCAGCTGCAGGGAGGGAAAGGAAATAAACATCACACAAAAAGAGAGAGAGGATAATTGTTGAGCTTTCTTACGCACAGATAAATGCATGCACACAATGATCTCTCTTCTAGATTTGTCTCTCCCTCACTCCCTTGTTTTTTTGGGGGGGGTTTTTTCTTCCTCCGATTATAGTGATTTAGAGTTTTAGTCGTCTGTGCTTGTCAGATTTGGTGCCAATGTTTCTTTTGTCTGGCCTTCTGTGGAAAATCCCAGAGTCACTCAAACAGTGTCTCTCATGTAGTCTGTTTGCAACTTCTTTAACAAGTGACCTCAGTGTTCGTCACCCTTTCATAGTTTATATTTGCTCCATTAGGGTATTTTAATGCATGAGCCCCAACTATGCTGCTCTCATTACTCTTCTCTTTGACATTGTTTCTCCTCTTCATCATCACAGTCAGATTCATTTTGTTTCCTTCTTTCCTGTTGGATTTGTAGGTTGGTGGCCTCCAGTTGGAGGGATGTCGTTTTGACGGGATCCACTTAAGTGAGAACCAACACGATTCTCCCAGCGTCTCAGCTGTCCCAACATGCTACATGGCCTGGGCTCCACAGGTAGCTCAGTGTTGTTAAACTTTTATACATTTACAAAACTGGCCAGGTTTTCTGTGACTTGCCTGGACTTTAATCAATTCACTTCACCTTTGTTTGACATTCTAACTTGTAAAAAAAGACTTGCTCACGTTGAGTAAATTTCAGAGGCTGATTATTTTTATCTAAATGTAATAGTCAAAGTGATTTGCTTTAAAAAGACTAAACATGCATTTAAGAGTTCATTTTAACATGCAGCCGAGGTGCACCCTTTATTTGAACAATCTTCTCTTTCCACAATCCTGTCAGCAGTTTTATAGGTCAAGCAAAAGCCTTGTTAATTCACTGCCTTTGCCTGTGCAAATTGAGTGGACTTGCATTCTGTGTCTACCTCATTTTTATTAGAATCAGTGTGGAAACAGGAGAGGAAGGCAGTTATAGTCTACTTTAATCTGTGACGTTTAAATGTCATTACAGATATTGAATAGTGGGCACAAAGGTAAAACATGCCTTTACTGAGTTACTGTTGCAGTCTTTACTGACAGGCAACACAGTATATTCTCTAGAAAAATGGAGAGGGCAGCTCATAGGGCTGCCACTAATTACTTTGCAACACAATAAATCTACCAGTTAATGCATAAATTCACAGATTAAATAATTTTTAATTACTCAATTTTGGAGTAAAATACAGTGCTACGGAAGAGGATTAGGGCCACCGAAAAAAAAAATAAATAAATAAATTCTGATTTTAAAGTCATAATTCTGAGATTAAAGTCAGAATTCTGACAGAATTCTGACTTTAATCTCAGAATTATTATAAAAAAAAATTTCGGTGGCCCTAATCCTCTTCCGTACAGTGCCTTATGGTGACATCCCATGATTTAAAATTGAAAAATCACATGTGAATTTCTTAGACCACATTTAAAATTCACATGTGGTACACACAAATTAAAGTTGTTTAAGTCACAGAAAAAGCACAAGTAGATGTGTATTTGGTACAGTTCTATGTAATAAAAAAACAACCATGTGATAAACATGTAAAAACGATGCTGTCAGTGTTCACATTTCACACTCATTCCGTCTTTAACCTGCACATATATCCGTCCATCCATCCATCATCTAACATGCTTATCCTCAGTGGAGTCACCAGGGGTGCTGGTGCCTATCTACAACAGTCAACCCGCGAGAGGCAGGATTTGCACATACAGTATATATTTATATAGATTTTGCACTTTTACCTTTTATTCCAGACCTCTGCAACTGACTCCACTGATTCAGAGGAGAGCATCTGGCTGCCGCTGTACACCAGCGCAGAGAGAGTGAAGGTGGTCACTCACATCTCCTTGCCCTGTGGACCAAACCCCAACCAGTGGATACAGACCGGAGCTGCTCTTTTTCTCAAACAACAGTGAAAAGGTGTCATCAACATGACGAGGTCAAGTACAGAAAGATAGAGGAAAAAAAACATTTCTTCAGTCTCCAGTTCTGGTTCTCATAACTTGGAAGACAAAACCTCTAACTTCACTGGTTGATGTTGACATCTTAATACAATAAAAGCATTATTATTGTTCAGTTCTTCGGGTGCAGATGAATTTATATGTATTAGCTTCTGTTAGTTTAATAAAATTTGGTTCTGGACATTCTACACATTTCATAAATGAAGGAATTCTTATTTATTTACCAGAAACATTTAGGTTATGTTATATTCCAAAGAAAGGCTTTAATTCTGAATGTTTGCTTCAAAGTATTTTGTTACATTATTGTTATTTATAGACCCTGTTTATCGAAAATAAAGCTATGACAAAACTTCATGATTTATGTATTTAATTGAGTTTTGTCATGGTTTAGGTTCTGCAAAATGAGAATTAGTATGTTTATCAGCCCTCGGATATTTTTCAGTGTATTTCAGAGAGCAGCTCATCCTCTGTTCCTCAGTGTCAGTGGGCAGAATTTTTCCACAGTAAACAATACAGATCACCAGGAAAAGCCAGCAGATTGTGATCCTCTCTCAAATACACACACACACACACACACCCATAAGTCAGTCCCTAACCTTTGTGTGATTGGTTGTGAGTCGAGGTTGAATGGAGTCAGTGAAGCTGTGATGAATGTCCACAGTGCAGCATGGGAGAGTGTGAGGTGGATGTGTGTTTCTGTGTGTACAAATCCAACTAAGAGCTCTAAATTTGATTGATGGATTAATTAGGTCTTCCTCTTTCTCTATTGGCCAATGTTTCAATCGTGTTAATGCAGTTGTACAAATGTTTGTTAGTATGTCAGCCCATATGTTTGTGCTCGTGTTTGACCGGGAGCATGTGTGTTTTTGTGGAGACAGAGAAAGGAGCTGAAACGAGGGAGGAGCGGGGCTTTGTGCGCGCACTGCAGTGTGACAAAATGGGAGCGGAATGGAACAGCGGGTTTAAAAAGTGAGAGGATTGGATTTCTGTGAAACGAGGCCCTCTGGGTCAGATGGGGAAAGAGACACGGGGATGGAGGCAGAGAGAAACAAAATAGATCATGTAGGCAACAGGAAAAAGTAATAAAAGACCATAAAACCTGAGTGAAACAGGAAAGTGAGGGTGGCACAGTTGACATAATTTAAGAGAAAAAGAGCGGCTAAAGGGAAAGATAGGTAGGACTAGCGGTGAGTGATTTGTGTTAAAATTAAGGAAGGGTGCATCAAAGACAAAAAGTAAAACTGTCATTAGTTTATATGTCAGGAAGTCCAAGTTTAGGAACTTTAATGTCTTTGTTCAAACATACTTGTACATATTTACCACATTTTGCTCGAATAATCATTTGTCAGGCTAAATTTGCTTTCACATAACTGATATTTGCTACATGGTAACTATAAAACAAAAGACATTAATATTCTATTCAAGGTTAGATCTGATTTTTTTTTTTTTTTAGAATTTGTGGATAGATCAGGGTTGACTTGAGATCTCAGATTATTAGACCCCTTCAATATTTATTTTCTTAGGGAAGTCTGTGCTATTCAGTGGCAGTTAGCATGTGACCTCTTTTGGTACAATACGTGTACCAAAAGTGTGTGTCTGTGTTTTTGCAAATACGGGTAATATATCTATAATATCTAACATTATTGTTGAATAATTTAATCTAGAATAATTTTCCTTTGGACCTCTCATACTGTCGTTTGTCCTAGATCATTATTGCCATGATGCCCTGGTAGTGAGCAGCTTCAGTGTCTGTAGTCATAAGTTGAAGTTAATAGTGTGTTTGCACTTTGAGAAGAGTTATCTGCTTGAAAGTTGAACGAAATCTAATGTTTTAAAGAGACAGAGGATCTAGTGTCTGTTACCACCTCAACAACTTGTTCAAAGTGGATGATGAGGTCTTAAAACAAAAGTGACTTGTAAATAAGAGCAAGACTGAATTACTTCTAGATGCATGATATTTCACTTGAGTTATTTGTCTTCTAAAAGCTTTTCAGAAATTCAGAAACTACTTAAAACAGCAGCTGCTGTTTTAGAGTTGTTCCTTATTCTTTGAGGACTAATGCTGCAAGCAGAGGTGGAAAATTGACATTAAGCACTGCAGCAAACAGAAAATAATTTACCAGGGGCTTGTTTCCAAGGTGATGTGTTCAGAGGGTTTGTCTTTAAAACAAATGAGAGATGCATATTTAAAAAAAAAACAAAGAACTATTGTGGGGTGTTTTATTATTTTTCCTGTGATGGTGTTCAGCACCTGCTTTCGTGAGTCGGTTTGATTTTGTTTGTAAACCACAGAAGCGTCTTAGGAAAAATTCAAATGCAGCACACACCAGCTGACAAAATTATAATTTACATCTGCAAATTGGTAAAATTGGTCTTAAATCAGTCTTACATAAACAACAAGACGCATACCCATTACAATCATTTCTCACTACATAACAAAAAAAAATGTATTTCGCCTCCCCCTTTGCCTCTATTTTTAATTGCTCTCTTTTCTTTGAGACATTCTCTATTCTTCTTGAACTTCCCCTCTTCTTTCTGCTCTGACGTCCACCATTCACTGTGTTTAGACCGAGACAATACACTGCTTATGTTTGCATCTGGATGTCAGACATAAACATTTTATTTCCCATGTACATATCTCATATACACATCTTTCAAACCATAGAAGTGATTAAAATGCAGGAACACAAACAAAAAGTAAGTTAGAACTATTCATTTGTTTGCCTTCAGTGCAGATATATAATCTATTCTGCTGTGATTGGGGTCGGATTAATTCACTGCATCACATTTATTATTTATTCCTCAATAAAATATCCACACGTTGGTGTTTTAGCCTGTGGCAGACAGCACTTTAGTATGTGTTAGTGTTCATAAAAAGTACAGTGGTGCATTTTTTTTTTTAGTTTTTAAACTTTAAAATAATCCCAGATAAGCCTCATTCACAGGGCAGCAAAAGTAAAAGTACCACTCTGAGCACATCATGTCATTTGTCTAAATTAACTCAGTGGAAACAATATGAGTGACACTTGATTTGTTTTTTCATTTTATGCCATCTGCACTTTTTAAATTTGTCGCTGGACAGTCTTCTCTGGGTTTTCTGGCAATGATATCGCTGGTTTATCAGGACAATATTCAGTCCAAACATGTCACTTTGCTGCTTCCCTCCAAAAACAACTGCTGGATAAGAGAAGAGGCCACAGTTTGTCTGACATCAGTAGATGGGTTTGATGTAGCCAACAGTGCTAATGCAGATTACAAATCGCACAAGAAGAGAGTTGGAATGGATGGAAACACAACATAAGAGATCAAAATGGAAGAGATCCATAATGAAATGAAAGCATAACTGAATGAGGGGGGAAAAAAAAGGAAAAGTAAAATGGTTTTAGTTTGTACAAACTCTAATGTTAGAGAATAGATGTTTGTAACACCAGGAGAAAAAAATTCAAACACAGAAATGTCTTTATTTAAAAAAAAACAAAACAAAACTGATATTTATAACATTTTATTTCTACCAGTCAATTTTATGCAAGTTACCATTTATTCTTGTTAGTTTTACCTTCAGCTATTTTTGCTATGTATGTAAATATAATATGGCAAATGTCAGAAAAAAAAAAACTTCAATATAGAAACCCTCCAAGTAGGCAAAATGCTACTTTTTCTTAGTTCTCAAAGAAGATACACACTTAACTCCTGTCTGATACAAAAACATCTGATCGAAATATTAATTAAATTAGTAACTAGTCACTCCAGACATTCTTTAAGCGTGTTTACCCATAAATCTATCAGCAGCATGGAATTGTTTCTTAGCGTCTGAGCTAAATAAATGACAGCTTGTTCTTTTTTAATATTTTGGTTTCTCTTTCAGCCAACTGAAAGAGAAACCAGTTGGCTGAACTGACATTTGGTTTTAGACCCAAATGTCTGTAAACCAACTTATCACTTGTCCTTCACTGGGTTTGACAGATTGTGTGCTTAGATTTGACAGCTACATCGCTTTTGGTGCTGGTAAACCCTCAAAGTAAAACACACGGAAAGGCATATTGACAGTCAGTCACTGCAAACCTAAACACAGTTGAAAAAAAGATTGTTCATACCCAGCTTTACTCCTGTTAAAAGTCACGTTGTTTGTTTCAGACCCTCCTGGCAGGAACTACATCATTCTGTCTCACAGGGCACATGCAGTGGTGTCCTAACTGGAAAGTTAATAAACTGGCATGGGACGCGCGTGCAGCCAGAGATAGGACGCCAGTCTCAGCGTTGGTGACCTGAGGTGTCTGCACAGAGGCCACAGGATACTAAAAGACAAACCTGCCACAGCCTGTTCACCCTGCTGCCCTCTGGCAAGCCATACATAAGTATCTGCTGCTTTACCGGCAGGCTTCAGAGCGGTCTCTTCCCTCAGGCTGTGAGGCTTCAGAGTTCATATCTGGACTAAAGCGCAATAATAGTTTTATTTTGTCTAACTTCATAACTCATTCATTCATACATACAAAATCCATCATGGTAAATTTCAGCGTATAATCTCTGGCTGAATAACTTTAATAAAATTTAATCTTGACTCATGAATTCTTAACCATTACTTACTGACATTATGGCATTACTTTAATGGCTTTTTCCATTCTGTAGGAGAGAGCACAGATTATATTTAAAACACTAAAAGCCCCTACTCTAAAAATTTGCTCCTTGTCAGGTATAAAAATAAAATGTTGCAGGATCATGAGGACTTTCTTTCATACATAAAGGACTAGAACAATGTGTCAAATAAATGCATTGCTGTGACAAAAGAAAGCTTTCAATTGTTTTTTTTTTTTTTTTTCAGATTTTTTTTTGCACAAAGCTTGTGCAGACATATTAGATGGTTCAATATGTAGCACTTAAATTACACATAAAGAAATGTCAAATAGATATCTTGAAGAGATGGATCTAAACATTCGAAATTGAAATTATGCATGTTGGAAAATAATTAGAGGTCTAGGGAGAAAGGTAGCTCTGCCCTTTGGCTTTTCTTCTTTTTCTTCCTTGCAGCAGCAGGTGCAGCTCCCAGGATTCAGGTGGGAGGTAGGAAACCTTGCCTGGGGCATTTTATGCTGTAAATAGAAGCAGTGTTAGTGAGTGTTTTTCATAAGGTTAGAAATGTTAGCCAGTTTAATCAAATCAATAAATTATGTTATTTTGCTAGAAAGTTGAAACCATATACTATGTCAAATTATACAAGTTTTCTCACTTCTTGACAGTAAATCAGGCTGTTTCGTGTTTCAGCTCACATTACTAAAATGATCAATCTATGATAAGTTCTTGAAGTATGCAAGATTTTTTTAGACGACACTGTCTATTTATTTAAAGTCAGATATTTACACACAAAGCTTACTGTAACGTTTAGCAGTCCAGGAAAGCGCCGAAGATTTATTCACAACATTTGAGTTAATAGGGGGCAACACCTCAAATATTCTGCTTACTTGTTAAACAGTTTTCCTCAGCCACTTTGGTGAATTTCTCACATTGCCATTAACGTGACATTTAGTTCATTTTTCAAAATGGTGAAGTACAAACTGCAAAACCCAGATGATAACCTGCAAAAGTGTGTCACTTGTTCAAAAGTGGAAAGGTAATTCCTCAGTCTTTGTGTCATTGAAAGTGTCAGTGTCATCAAAATGAAAATCCTGACACCATGTTTATGAAGAATATAGTCAAAAGGCTTTGTAATGTATCCATTGTGACAGATCAGTCTGGAAGTGTTTTCTAACGGAAAGAAGTCCATTCTCGGCAACATGTACACCTGAAAATGCTCAAGACAGCATTACACACTATTTCCACAATCACGTGAAATCTACAGTGAGATAAATGAGCGCGTAACACCGAATACATACTGTATTCTTCACTTTTTTACTCTGCTATTAAATTTTTTTCACAGCATTATGCAAATCAAAGAGCAAACTTGTTGGGAACAAAAGAGGAAAAAAAACCTTTGGGTGAAGCTGTGGAGAACAACATCATCAGATCCACCTGATCAAAATTGTTCAATCAGGGAAGCACAATAAGAAATGCATAAAATTGACAGATTTGGACATCTAGTTCAACATTTTTGTTTGCAATGACCAAAGACGATTTACTTTAGAGGGATTGACTGTTCAGCAATTCTCGAGTATAAACCATTTTGACTGACAGGACATAAGCATTTCTAGAAAATGCACATCTATCATAATTACTTGAATTGAATTTGATTTTTTTTTTTTATTGATTGATTTTATTTAAAGTCTACCTTTCCATTCAGGAGCCCAGTTCTACCCAGTAAGGCAGTCAGTAAGTTGTTTTCCTTGGGTTTGCCAAGTCTTTCTTGCCATAACTCATTTTATTTATTTTTATTTTTTTTGGTTGGCTTGCTAAAACTTAGTCAGGTCAAAAAGACCTTGATCAAGTGACCTCGATCATGCTACTTGTGGAATTTATTTATTTTTTCTCACAAAATTTCCAACTGACAGATGGCATTGCAATCCTAGAGAAGGCTATTAGATGTGCTTATAAATGTTATCTATCCGGGGTGGATCGTGTCCTTCTGCTCAGTATTTAATTTAGAACATCTACCAAATCGAAACATGTTCACATTTTCTTCTGATGTGTCACGTATGAGATACTGTGCATATGTCAAAGTAGCTGACAAGTTGAGTAAAGTTCAAAGGATGTCAGCGAGTGAAACCCTTTATGTTGTAATTAGGGAACATTTAGAGGGAACGCGGCAGCCGTTTCTATGTGGAAAACAAATTTTGCATGCTGCAGGAAGTTACCTCATGCCTTAGCTATATCTGTATGCGTGGAGGTGTGAATGAGAATGTGAGAGGAACACATATGTTCTCCTCAGCGTGCTGCACAATGGTTTTTGTGCTCAAACGTGTTGTGTATTGGTGGGTACATTTTTTTTCTTTCCCCTTTGAGAGATATTCGGCCTCCAGCTGAGTCAGAGGGGATGACAGATGACTACAAGGTCACTTGCTCTCAAATCTGTGATCCTCTCTGGAGACGCAGACGCACTTCAGGGGAATGTCTGACTTTTTTTTTTTTTCTCACTGCACTGACTCATCTCTATTCTCTCCATCTCTACATGCTGTCTTTCTACCATTTCCTCCGAAATCATTTTTATACTTGGTTGATACATTGTTTTCTCTCCGTATGTTCAAAATAGCTGGGCTTTTTAGGTAATGAGACACTTTGGTTCTGTTTTTTACTTGAACATACGATAGAGTCAATTGTATCATTACTGCAGTAAATATTACACTAAATCCCCCTGTGAACTTATTAAAGGAACTATATGTATGGATTTGGAAGTGCTAATTTAAACAAATAGAAGCTAGAAAATAAAGAGTAAAATCTTTTGTTTAATTTTACTATCTAGCTTTACGTTGTTTCTAGTTATCAAACATCACAAATGAGATCAAAATCTATTGAAAACGTATCAATTGTTGTAATGGAATTACACCATATGTTTGAATATGCTCTTTCTGTAATCAGTGCCATTCACAAAGTGTGTGACCTATAATAAAACTGTCACTATATCCCAACAGTTTTATGGGGAATTATTGTAGAAGAAAAAAACTAAACTGGTGCTCATCTGCTCTAAAGAAAATACAAAAACAACAACAACAAAAAAACATCACTGTTTTGATAAACGATGACAGATATGTTTCTGAGGCTCCTAATGAGACGAGCTGGAACCTGATTCAATGGAACCAGCCTAGTTCAGCTGTTACTGCGGCAATATGAGAGTCGATAATAGTTTTGGAGAAGAGGAAGCTAACTACACATACAAAACCACCACTTACAACAGTAAAACAAAAACATTTAGGAAAATTGTTTAAAGGTTTAAAATACATTAACACAGCATTCCTCCCAATCTGAAAATTTGTGTTTGAATTGTTAATGAAAACGTAATAAGGTCTATTGCAGGGGGGTTCCAAGACAGATGTGTCTCTCTTTCAACACACCTGAGTCAAATAATGAGGTCATTAGCAGGACTCTGGAGAAGTTGACTGCATGCAGAGGAAGTCATTCAGCCATTCGACTGCACATGTGCTGGACCAGAGACGGGTCTAAACGTTGCAGGACACCGGGCCCTGAGGGTTGGATTTTAAGACCACTGATGTGATTCTTCAGTTTTGTTTTTTTTATTCAGTCTTTCGCCAAATTCAGATTATTACAACTTCTACACACCAGAGGTAATTTATTGACAACTCAATAGGAATTTACAGAGCTCAAGTTTTTGTTTAGACTCATTGTGAAAACACACACACACACACCCACACACACACATATATATATATATAATTTTATTTTTTTTCCAATAACCTGTGATCTGTGTTTCCAGCTTTATTTGAGCCTTCTTTTAAAATTCAGACAATATTTAGAAAGTAAGTTCAGTACTACAGTGTTATGTGTTCACATAAAACCTTGGCTTTATTGATGTTTTCCATAGAAGCTTAAAAATATTGGGTTATTAAACTTTTCCAAACATGTTTTCAGAAGGAACTTTTTTCCCTCGATCTTCAGTCTCTTCAGAACTATTTCCATTCAGTGCAGATGCTCAACAGATGGCCTGAGCACCGAAGATCAATCTGTATTTGTGAAGTTGCTGTTCGGCAAAAACCTGTTGTTTTTTTTAAATGAATGATCAACAAATGTAGCACCATACAGACATCTAGCACCATAACTCTGTCTGTACAACAAAATGGTAAATAAGAGCATTATTACAACTTTCAGTATTTTCATTTTAGATCATCCTCTACAACCTTTTCACAATAATAATCCAACAAATTAGATATTTAAGATTGTTGTAAATATACATTTTAAAATAAATTCCTGAAAATAAATTAGTCGCAGACCGAAAGATCGAGAAAAACAAGAGAAAATCCTTAAACGCTCAATAGGACAAATGGTTACAAAATATTTAAAAAGTTAAATTAGAAGGCAGGACAAAGAAGTGTTGAGCCCAGTTTGGCCCTGGTGATCGTCTGGCCTCCATCTAATATTGAAGAATGCTTCAGATTAGAGAGCTGACAGCAGCTAACTGTCCAGCTGCAGTAACCCCTCCCCTCTGCCGTCACAGCCAATGGACCGGCCTAGATTAATCACCCCTCAGGACCTCGGCCAATTACAAAAGTCGCCACTCATCTCCAGCCAGGGATGCCCTTGAGAAAACACACACATACGCACCCAAGCTGGGGACACACACAAATTTACACTCTCACCACTTAATCCAGCCTTCTGAGGGCAGCGGACCCGCTCAGTGCTGATGTTTATGGTTTCTATGAAGCTGTAAATCACCGTGGTAACAGCCAGGCAGATTTATGGCCACAGATTGTCGACCAGCCCTTAGACAAACTGTGGATCACTTGCTCACACGCTTGTGCACCCCAGAGTGAAGGTGATACTGCATGAAGGCTGCTGGAGTTGGCTTTTTTACTTCCCATAACTTGTACAGTGGACTGCACAGTGGCGCAGTTGGTAGCACTGTTGCCTTGCAGCAAGAAAGTCCAAAAACATGACTGTCAGGTTAATTGGTCTCTCTAAATTGTCCCTAGGTGTGAGTGTGTGTGTGTGCATGGTTGTTTGTCCTGTCTGTCTCTGGCGACCTGTCCAGGGTGAACCCCGCCTCTCGCCCGAAACATTAGCTGGAGATAGAAACCAACCCCCCGCAAATTTTGCCCAGTTGGCTAATTTTCAGCTGTAATCTCTGAAGCTAGTGACACAGACACTGTTTGCTTTTTCTTACCTGTGTCCATTTCACATTTTGGATGTATCATTATGACCTTGACTGTGGTGTTGTAAGCAGGGAGGCGCGGTCAGGAACTGTCCATACCAATCAAGCTGTGAAGGCCTGCCGATTCAGAGCATCTGTGTGCTGACGTTGGCAAATCAGACATCATCAAATGGTGAAAAAAGAACTACTATTCCATCCAACAAAGTAGGGTTGTGTGATTTTGTAATTCATCAGTGGTCAGCATAATAAGGATGTTTTTTTTTTTCTTTTACACAGTCCTGTCCAATGTTGGCTTCTAATATATGAAGTATTTTATTTTTTAAAGAAACTTTCTTATCACTTCAGCACAGAATGACAATGTTTGCAGAATCTGTTGCAAGGTAACTCCCTTCAAGTGCAATGATCCTCCAGTCTCCTAGGTACTGTTGTCTTAGTTTCCGTTCAGGTAAATGATAATTAATCCTTTGCTTCTTCTCTCAGCAGGAGAAGATTATCTTTAGAGATAAGGAAACTTCCCCAAAGAGGAGCTAAATAAACTGAAAATAATTAAAGTACTCACAAGGGATATATTTAGACCATAAAGTAGGAGTCCACATGGAAATGTAATCCTGGCCCAGCCACAGTTATCAGTGCACTGGTAGAGAGGTGGATTAAAGCCTTGAAATAAATGAATGTGTGATGCAGCTTCATAAACTCAAAACAATGTTGTTGTTTTTATTCCAACTTTTGAGTTTTAAGTACATTTATTCAGTTAGGTGAGGATGGAATAAGATTCCCATTTTAAGAAATAATTAGTTCCAGGTGGCACACATACTTTAACTTTTTATACATAGATATATGATTTCTATTTATAGATCTAAAATATATACTTATATTTCTAGAAATCTGTATTTGTATAAATAAACCTATGTGGGTAAAACATTTTTTTGTTTCTGTTTTATATATTTTTTTTAAGTCAATCAGTCTCTGAGGACCTTTAATGAATATTCCATGACTTTTTACTGTCAATGACAATTTGAAATCAAACCAGGATATTAGCCACAAATACTCTTTTCTTTTTTAAACAGAAAAAAAGAAAAGCCTATAAAACAAAACAGTTTGACCAGTTTCTGAATTTACTGCACCATTTTAAGATGTTCAAAAATTAGCATAAATAATATACCACTGTATGTTTTGTGCAGCTTCAAAAGTGCCTCTTTCTTTCTATGTTTGTGTGCGTGTTTGTGTGTGTGTGTTTGAATGAAGGAGCAGAGTTGTCTTTCTTCCTTATCGTCATCGTTGCATCAGCAGAGTGTTACTGAAACCTGTCCCAAAGTAGTTCTCCTCAGCTCGCTTCTGCCCACGGAATCAAAAGCAGCTGCTGTATCCATTGCATGCATTGCAATTCTTTTGATTTTTGTTTCAACAAATCGTCCTTCATATATACTTACTTTATTAAACCTTTGTTAGAAAGAGTCAAATATTTTTTTCTCCTTGACAAAGTAAATCTCACTTTCTCCTGGACTCTCTTCACTTTCAGACCAGCAGCTCCAATGCAACAGAGCTCTTGTGCCTTATGCTCTTCCAGCAACCACTTGGTCTGTGTATTTGTTTGTGTGATTCTACGAGGAGTTGCAGCCAGCGACTGATCAGCTCGGCGTCTCTGCTACTAACATGCTTCATTAGTGGAGACAAATGCGGCCAAGCCGGCAGACGGATGCAGTCTGACCAAACAGATGGACCAGTGGAGACCATTCAGAAAGATGAGTAGAGACAGTTGGTAAAAGAGGGGTGGGTCAAGGTCATGGGATTTTCAGCACCTATATTTAATTGTATTTCCACAACAAAATACAGATAGATCAAACAATGAAAATCCAGACATGATTAGTCAAGATCAAAATATATGTATGTGCAGATGTGACAAAGTTGTTAAAAAAATTGGATATCCTAATTTGTCTTTTTTTTTTTTTTTTAAAGGGGCAGTATTATGTATTTTACAAACATATAGTGCCATTCTAAAGCACAGTTAAATAACCATGTCACCTTCAGTTGTTATAGAAATCCTCTATGTATCAAACATGACATAAAAGAAATTGGACTTTGTAAATTAACACCTTGAAATTGAGCCTCTGTCTAAGAAGCTCCTGCTCTTCCCGACACGCCGCCTTTTGCAGATCATCACAAGAACGCTCCTATTAAGCTTTTAAGATTGTTCTTTGGAGTGTTGGACTGAAAAGTATGACAAGCTCAGCTGATGTGCAGTTCCAACAGGTGTTTGCTAATAGCCACTGGCACTAGTCTGTAGGAGCTGAGTGGGGGAGTTGCAGGGAGGGGCGACACTATGTGAGACCAAGCGATTTGCCCACCCGAATTGCTGCCAGGTCAGATTAAAGGATTCCTTAAACATGAATGTTTTTGATGAGGGAATAACATTGTAATATCATTTAAGCTCAAAAAAGTTGATTTCAAATAATTTTGCCCCCTTAAAAAACTCACACAGGAATGTTGAAATCTTGTAGAATTATGTTTCTGAAGAAGAAATTTGTTTAGATTCATTCAGATAATTCAATTGTAGAGTCTTGTTTGTAAAGAACCATGACAGGACTTTCAGAGACTTATTTTAACGTTTTTGCACCTTGCTTTTGAGGTGAACTTCCTTGGAAAGCAGTACTTGCACATGTTGCAAATTTTTCACCATGTCCTCCCTTTGTAGATCATTTTCCAAACAGTGGGGTGGTTCAGTTTATGTTATTTTAAGACCTATTTAATTTCCTCACCAAAGGTTTTAGACAGTTTTTTGGATCTTCCCATGCAGTTCACTCTCACTTCAACAGAGAGAGGAGCACACCAAACTAAATATTTGAAGTTTAAACAGGACAAACCTGAGTAATGATCACCTAATCATGTTCTCCTCATCTGTCTATGTGTCTTGAATGTGATTTTTTTCAGTATTATTATAACTGATATTTAATACTCTCAAATATGTTGAAACATAACCCATACAGGCTGTTGCAGGGAGTTTGGATTTCCTTCATGCTTGTCCACCTTAAGAGTGACAGAATGAGAGGGAAACAGAGGAATCCACTGAGGGAAATGACAACTTCTTTAAAGGAGGAGTGTTGCATTGACTCATCCTCATCCAAAATGATTTCACACTTTCTTGTTAAGGCGTATATGCAGTTACAGTACACATCACTGAGAGAGGCACAGTGTCAGAGCGCATTGCTTTTAAAAGGCTGTGGAGGGTGGAGAAAATGCTGTTAATGGGTCCAAAATGCTTTTAACACTCCTACCCACACGAGCCAGACTTCTTCCTTTTCCGTCTTACTTTCTCCAGCACAATTATGAATCTCCTGTTTGAAAATTAGGATGACGCAAAACCGCTTGCCTCAGAGGTATTTCCAGCTGCTTTGGTGGTAATGCACCATGGTGATTGCAAAACCATCTTCATCGTGAAAAAATAAAAGTTGTTTTAGACTGTTTAAGTGAATTTATCACCCACTTGAGTGCATCCAGTTTGCAATACATTGGCATTTCAGCATATTGATAGGCATATGATTCACCATCAGGCGTTGGATTTTTTTTTCCCCTTTTTATTCTGAGAACAATAGGCAAAACTTCAGCATCTGAAGAAAGCTCTGTGTTGACAAGGAGTTAAAGATGATGCTGTCTCTTTGAGTTACCAGAGCCTTTATGGCCATCTATGCTTATTATGTCACAAATCTTTTAGACAATCAATTTCCAGATTCAAAGAGAGAAGACCAGAGACCACACCTTTAGAAGTCACACAATAAAGGATATACAATGTTTACATAAATCACTTCTGGTCTAACTCTCTTATTTACTTCACAAACCTGTTTTATTTTGTGGGGGTTAATTTTATCCCAGTTTTGAATGGACAACAGATGAAGTTCACAATAGATGGGTCACCATCAACAAATAGAAAAATAACCCATGAGTGGCCTGAGAGTTATGCCAGTTAACTGAGTATCTGGTGCAAACACAAACTTGGACTAGGACTTCATGCAGTTTCAAACTGAAACTCCTCTGCTGGCAATCGAACTACAGATTTTCTTGGTAAGTCATGAGAAGTTTCCCAAAGAACTGAGATAGACTAAAATGGACGTTGTTTTATGGTCCCTTTGTTGGCCAAGTGATGAGTGAATCTCCAGTTTATTTGCTATTGTTGAGCATTTTTATTGGTTACTATAAGGTCTGTAATTTCTTGCTAACTGTATGAAATATTTCCTCTGTGAAAAACAGCTGTAGCACATTCACTCACTATCTGCTGGGCATGTAGTTGTTTCATCCCTCACCACTAGGGTTCTGTTTGATATATCTCTTAAAGAGGTAAATATATTGGTTTCAAAAGCTTTTGCAAATAGCTAAGATTTTTTTTGTAGAATAAAATTTGAAGTAAAAAACAGTGACTAGTCTTTTACATGATAAAGTAGCTAAGTGTGTCGTGTAGTCTTTTTTTTCACCCCGTCTTATCAAGTGTCTGAAGGGCCTACAGAGAATTAACAGATGAGTCTGTTCGCCAGTCTTAATGACTCCAAGCCCCGTTGGATAACTCTGTTATCTTAGAAAAACATCAGGTAGATCAAAGGCAGCAAGAAGAGAGCTGAGAGCCAAAACAATTTCTCCCCCCTTTGAAAACTGAAATGCACTAATAGAAGTAATATCTCTCTGTCTCAGGACATGAAAACTGATCCAGGAGTTTCCACCAAGTTCATCAAAAGCAGGTCAGACACTCATAAGTTATTTAGCTGATCATTACAGTGTGAAGACAGTGTGGACATAATGCTGTAATTTTGTGTGCATCTTTGATACTTAATTGTGTACCTCGGGCAAGAGGATCAATATTTGTTCTCCTAGCGTCAGGAGTTTGTTTCTGTGTGTTCTGTGGTTGCTGAAAGCTTTGAGTTATGGCGGTCACAACGAGGTGTCAGGGAGCATACTTCCTGTTCCAGAGCTGATAACCTGCTTGTAGCGGTGAACGTGCTGATACGCACACACACAGACACACACACCACACAAAGTCCAGCTGAGGACTTCGCATTGACAGTGATTAATTTATGCCTGACCCAGACATTTTTACCTAACTCTTAACATACTTCACAAGAAGAGCACATTCCAACTGGAAATAAAAGTGAGGACAAGGAACATGTCCCCACTTTCCACAAAACTCATGTCCTTTGTTGGTAAAATAGTCATAATGGTTCTCTATTTGTAGAGTGTACAGGAACACACACGTCTTTCTATCTTCACAGGTACTTTGCATTGATTTTCATTAATTTCTATAATCTAACTTGTATTCAAGCACAAGAGCAGTGGATCCTCACAACATTGTATCTATAGGAAAAATGGGCCTTACAAGTTCAGAAATGCTAAACACGCATACACACTCTCACAGTCCTGGGTGCACCCCTGCATGTTGATCATCATGTTCACATAACACACACATTGAGTCTTTTCTCCTTTCTTTCAAAGATGGGAACACACTATGTGCTCGGTGGAGGTCTATTGTTTTGCAAATGGCAATTGGTATGTTGGTGGGAGGCTTTTGTAAAATACTTGTTTTTACCACTTTTTGAACTTGAAACATCAGATTGTTAACTTTTGTTTTCAACTAAGTTGTAAGACATTTTTAGTAATTATTTTTGTTGATATTTTTACAAGAAATAAAGCATTTTTTTTTTTTTTTTTTAAACAATCAAGTTGAAAGTACGTGCAAGAATCAAACCACCTGTTACCACCCAAGGCCTTTGTTGGAAATGTTTGGTTTTGGAACCTATAAGGCCACAACAAATATATTTTTTTCAATTAATTTAGATTTTCCATCAGGCTCAACATTCAGCTCCATGCACCCAAGTGGCATTTGTGTTTGCATAGCAAATACAGCAAGTCTGACATAAAACCAGTCAGTTTTCACGCTTGTGGAATGATGGTTCTTTGTGGTGATGATGAAATAATTTTTTAAACACTATTATTACATTTATTTTTATTGACTGTTCATGTTAGGAGTTATACTACCGTATTTTCCGAACTATAAGTCGCTCAGGAGTATAAGTCACACCAGCCATAAAATGCATAATAATGAAGAAAAATCCATATATAAGTCGCACCGGAGTATAAGTCGCATTTTTGAGGGAAATTTATTTGATAAAATCCAACACCAAGAACAGA